>SZWC01030909.1:6549-20123 GCA_023375785.1 Penium margaritaceum | reverse complement strand
AATCCTGTGACACGTAGGTAGTCAGTCACTTCAACTGTCTTCCCTAGCTTCGATACGTCCAGTGTTTCAAACACACTCTGTCCAGCTATCATCAACATGTGTTGATACAGTGGGCATTGACTCGAGCAGTGGTACAAGGCGCTCCTCCATGCTACGAATGTATGTAGCCTGGTGGATGTGGAGAACGTGACAAGTGGAATCACACTCAGGCTCTATGCCCAGAAAGGCACCAGCTGACCCAAGACTCTCAGCATGTACACCGAGTACAATCATGACTTCACAGAATAAACAACCTCCCAATGCAGTTAGCAAATCATCAACATAGACAAGGGTGATAATGAATGGTGCCGAGACTAGAGTAACACGAGGGATAAATCCACCCTGTTGCATCAATACCCTCCCTTTTGCAGGGTTGGAGTGATCTCCTGGTTCCAACATGTGGGTGACTATTTCAGGACAGAGAGATTCTTAAGCAGACGTCAAAATTTGTTGGTACCATGAGAAAACCCGGGGTGTTGAGCCATGTGAAT
This sequence comes from Penium margaritaceum, assembly GCA_023375785.1. NCBI lineage: Eukaryota > Viridiplantae > Streptophyta > Zygnematophyceae > Desmidiales > Peniaceae > Penium > Penium margaritaceum. The sequence continues at coordinate 19,593 of SZWC01030909.1, read as the reverse complement.
TTCCTCATCAGAATATCCGTGTGGGAACACGCTGTTCGCATCCATCTGTTCCTGTTTCAAATCATGGAGTACTACGAGACCGAGAAGAGTCCAAGATATAGTGTAACGTCCGACAGATGCGAACGCCTTGTCAAATTCAACACCGGGGACGTGGGGAAAACCCTTCGTAGTGAGACGTGTCTCATACTTATTGAGTACACCATTTAGCTTGAAATTTCTACAAAAGATCCAATGAGAATCGATGGCCTTGCAACCTGATGGCAGATTGACTAGTTCATACACAACATGGTTGTCTAGCCCTCTGAGCTCGCCACACATGGCAGCCTCGCTCTTCGCGTGGCCGGTTTAGAAAGATCACGGTGGTTTCAAAGCAGATCATGCGGCAATACGACGTGCCATGTACCATCATCGGCGACAGAGACGCCCGCTTTAGTAGTCATTTCTGGTGCAAATTTATGACACCTTATGGCAGTCGGATCCAGCGATCGACGGCGTTCCATTGCCAAACCGACGAGAGAACCAAGTGGACCAATGAGACCCTCTAACAACTTCCTCACGCACTATGCGAGCCGCACGGGATTGATTGTATGGCAAAACTTCCAACTGCCAAACTTGCATACAACTCCGCAACTTTCACCGCAAAGGGTACAATTACGTTTGAGGTGGTCTACGGAAAACTTCCTGCCACACCGGCAGGCCTTGAAAGCCAAGGAAACATCCCCGCATTCGACATCCACCAAAGGGATTTCTCCAGCATTTGGGAAGAAACGCGCTAGACACTCGCAAAGTCACAAGGAGCAATGAAGCGAGCGACAGATTGACAGCACATTGAGGATGTGTTTAGCACTGGTAATCGCTTCCTACACAGCTCAACGAGCATCAAACATCAAGGACATGACTTCAGAAGACTCAAACCCTCGTTGTTAGAACCGCTTGAGATCGAGCGCATGCAAACCCCTATTGTTGCTTGACTTTGTGTACCTGACACGTATTGATCAATCCTCTCTTCCACAGCAGCAAGCTTGAGCACTACGAGGACCCTGGTGCAAACTTCCTCGACAGAGACGTCGCACCTCTGCCTCCTATTCAAATGGACGGGAATATATTGTACATGATTGAAGGCATCCTCGGATGTTTATGCCGCGGAAAAAAATAAATGAGTGTTTGGTCAAGTGGCACGGTTGCAATGTACTGCACTATAGCTAGGAGCCCTATGACAACCTCTTAGACATCAATCCTTAACCAACGACTATTACGGCCATCCCCGGCCTATGTCTGCTTACGCGCCGGGATGTTGCGGCTGAAAGGGAAGAAAGTGTTACGTTCAAGACTTAAAAGAGTCCCTAAACTCCATGAGTGGTATTTTTTTCCTCACATGTATGGCTCATTGTGAGCTGACCTCAAGATTTTTACGCCGTTTGGGCGATGGCATTCTGGCCACATGCCTCGACCTCCGGTGCTACATTCCGGAAGGTCATTAAAACTTTGACCACTTCCTAGAGTGGTCGATAGAAATTGCGTGAAACGTATGGATGTTTTGGTACAATTTGGTCAATTTCTGGACGCCGTTTGACTTTCACAAAGTTTCGCCTTAATCTTCACGAAGCCCCCTGACTTCTCAGAGCATCAACTTACTGGGCGACCTCTCACGCGTCACTCAGCCGAGCGCCAGAGACCCCACTGTTGTTTTTTCTGATGTTCCTGTCCACCTTTACAGTCTACTGTGACCACTCGGCCATGTCCATACTCGTGCAGATACCTGATGCGGACCCTGGTGGTACCGGTGCGTCATCTGATAGTGGACTACCAGCTTGGAGCGTTCCAGAGCTCTGAACGCTACCCAGGACCTCTTGTAGTTTTTCTGCAGCACGCAGGAGTTTATCGGTGGACTGGCCGTGGACCCGATTTCCATGTTTTTGCATTGTGTGTCCACCGTTTGATGCCGGATGCATGCATGTGACCAGTCGTAGCATTTGGCTTTTGATCTTGCACGTCTAGGTTCAAACAACATAGCGTTCGGACATGTCTGCGCAAAGTTACGGCCAAAACAGTGATTTTGGGCTGGTTTTAAGACAGATCTTGCACTGCCGCGTGCGACACCCGCTGTGCGCCACGGCAGGTACTTATGCCATGGACTTTTCATTTGTCATTTCTCTCTACAAATGTTATTAAAGCATTCTGACACTTTGCCTTGTATCTCCTAGCCAGACCCTTGCCGTTGTGTGCACGACTTGTACTTTCATCACCGTCTGACCAGGCACTGACGCCTTGTCGGCGGCTGTGTGGCTAGGAAGCTTCCACATATCTTCTCATGGTATCCAAGCAGTGAGAGAGTTCTCACCAAGTTGCGCAGCAGAGACGCACAGAGCAACGGCACTGGGAGTCACCGCTGCAGCAGATCCATAGGGACCTATCGACGACGACAGCCGATCGCCGTCGACGTCGCTCACCATCACCACATGAGAGCTCAACAGCCGCTAGTAGTAACAGGCAACAGCTGCAGCAAGTTGTAGTCGCCAGCTGCTGCCAATCCTAGCACATGCAGCACTAGCAGCATTGAGCAGTACCAGTAGCAGCAGCGCAGTAGCAGCGGCGGCATAGTGCCGCGGCAACAGCACAGCAGTAGCCCAGCAACAGCGATAGCAGTAGCGGCGGCAACAGCACAGCAACAGGGTAGCAGTAGTGGCAGCAGCAGCGGTGGTAGTAGCATAGTAGCAGTAGTAACAGAAGCAGTGTGCGAAGGTGGCAGCAGCGTGTAGCAGCTACAGCGCAGAGTAGCAACAGTAGCAGCAGCGCGTAGCTGTTGCCACGGTCGAGCACGTAGCTGCCAGGCAGTCGCTCCGCACGCAGCTGTGCAGATGCTGCTACATCTGACGCCGTAGCAACAGCAGCAGCTAAGGGGAAGCTGATGCGCAGCTTCTGCATAGCTTTGGCGCGGCTATTAAGGAGCGGCCGCCCGCTCAAGCAGCAACCGCGAAGTTGACACCAAAAAGCAAAGGAGAGGGAAGCTGATATTAGCACTTTTCTTTGCTGACATCATCAGGTCATGCTCACGTCAGCAACTTCTTGCTGACGTCAGCACTTGCCTTAGTGAAATTCTTGGTCGTAGAATCAAAGGCTGCCAGCATTTGAACTCCTCAAAAAACGCTCAGATTTTTGCCATCCGACCACGTTGACGTCTCGGCCCATAATGAGCGGCAACATGGCTCCGTCCGACGATAAGGGAAAAAGGGTACTAGATCCCTCTTCTTCCTCCTCAGGGATCATGAGCCCCCGTCTGTAGGCTATTGAGGACTTGCAGAGCCAGCAGGACGAGATGCGTTGCCTGCAGCGGGAGCAGAGTGACTTCATCTATACACTCACTGAGTTCCTTCGGGGTCATTCCACTACCCCACGACAGACCTCTGAGGGAGCGGCCGGGGTCGCACCCTCTACACAGCAATCAGCTCCAGTACCGAAGATAGGAGCCAGAGCTAACCCGCCATCTACTCATCCTTAGGACAAGGATCTAGATATGTTAGGCATGGAGGGCGACTTCCCAGAGCGCGAGATTCGTGTGCTTTAGGAGCATCTCCGCTAGCTTCAAACGAGCTCCCGGCCCCCACACACATCTCGCTTTCCCAAGATTCAATCGTCACCTGACCTCCACCCCAGCGACTTCCCTCTTCACGACGTCTTTCCCATCCCTCGTCCTTCCCAGCTTGTGGTTGCTCTCCCTACGGAGCGGCAACCCAAGGACTTCGACACACCGCCCCCAAGGTATGGCAGCCAGGAAGGTTTTGACTGTGAGGAGATCCTCTTCCAGGTTTGGGCCACTTCAGATGGCGTGTAGCCCTACTACCACAGTCCATATCAGACTACGAATTGAGCACAGGATCTAACACAGCTAGGGCGATGCACGGACTTCTTTACGCCATACCGTCCTCGACTTCCGCTCGTTCCTCGGTGAGGCGGGCNACGTCTTTCCCATCCCTCGTCCTTCCCAGCTTGTGGTTGCTCTCCCTACGGAGCGGCAACCCAAGGACTTCGACACACCGCCCCCAAGGTATGGCAGCCAGGAAGGTTTTGACTGTGAGGAGATCCTCTTCCAGGTTTGGGCCACTTCAGATGGCGTGTGGCCCTACTACCACAGTCCGTATCAGACTACGGACCGAGCACAGGATCTAACACAGCTAGGGCGATGCACGGTCTTCTTTACGCCATACCGTCCTCGACTTCCGCTCGTTCCTCTGTGAGGCGGGCATAAGCACCGACACAGATCCACGCGGGGGCTGGGACCTAGCACTTTCTGTGCTTGCTGCAGAGACGCACGCCACCCGCGTCGCACACATTCATGCCTTTCACTACCTTCGTCACGGGCCTGCCGAGCCTGCAACCAAATACTTGTCACGCGCCATGCACATCTACACACGCCTTGGAACCTCAAGAGGTACACACTTGTGGGCGCTCTGCACGATCATGCTCGGAGTTCGCCTTGAGCACACCGACATCTTCACAAGGTACAGCGACGACGTGCTTGACCCTTTTTAGGCCTCACTCCAGCTTCTTCCCTGGGCATACCAGCTCTTCCTACAGGTTACTTCCTCCCGTGAGGCAGCCGTGGCTGATCAAGAGACCTCCATTGCTGCAACAGTCATTACATCACCGCCTACGCCCCTCTTGCAAAATCCATCTCCATCCTCTGCCACGTCCTCCTGCTCCCCTTCCACCCCAATTTCACCGACTCAGGTATAGGGTGTTGCGGCTGCAGCACAGGGGAAGAATGTGTGGTAGAAGTGCGGCTTGGGCGAGCAACAGTCGCAGCAGCAGCCATCATCGGGCAGTAGTAGTGGACGCTCCGTTCACTGTTACAACTGTGGAGGCACCCATCGCTACACCGAGTGTGAGCAGCTGCACAACTGGACGTAGATTACTCACAGGCTCTAGGCTGTGTACGCACTACGGTCTACGTTGAGCAGCACATCCTCCGGGCGCACGGCGACCATAACCGCGACAGTTCCCGCCTCACCACCGGCGACCATAGGCAACCTAGACCCACGTGATCGCACCATCATCGAGCTCCGACACCTTCTGGCGTTTCGCTTTTAGGGAGATGCGAGTGTGTTGTCACAGCCGGGTGGTTCACAGACTGTCTGTTCGTCTCTTCTTGTGGCTCGGGATGACTCGTGTGGGGGTGCACAGTCGGCATGTGATGATGATGTCCCGACTATACAGATTGGATTCACCTTTGTGCCCTTCGTCGTTCCTCCCCACCTACTGCCCAGCGTCCGTCTGAGGCCGAGTGTTCCATTGCCCGTTGTACAGTGACGTCCTGTAGTCGTGATTCTGGTGGCACTTGGATCATCGATTCTGGTGCCACTCATTACACGACCTGTCGTCGTAGTGATTTCGTTGTTCTTGGCCATGTTGCGTCTGTTCGTTCCNAGACTGTCTGTTCGTCTCTTCTTGTGGCTCGGGATGACTCGTGTGGGGGTGCACAGTCGGCATGTGATGATGATGTCCCGACTATACAGATTGGATTCACCTTTGTGCCCTTCGTCGTTCCTCCCCACCTACTGCCCAGCGTCCGTCTGAGGCCGAGTGTTCCATTGCCCGTTGTACAGTGACGTCCTGTAGTCGTGATTCTGGTGGCACTTGGATCATCGATTCTGGTGCCACTCATGACACGACCTGTCGTCGTAGTGATTGCGTTGTTCTTGGCCCTGTTGCGTCTGTTCGTTCCGTACGCACAGGCTCTAGTGAGTCCTTGCCAGTCCAAGGTGTTGGGGTCGTATGTTTCGATGGTCCGTCTGGCCCCCTGTATCTTTCCAAGGTGCTATTTGTGCCTGACTTTGATAAGGTTGCACACTGGGTAAGATTCCCAGATCCCAAGTTGCATCCTAAACCCCGGTTCCGGATCCAACGAGGGATTCGGAACCTCGGATCTAAGAAAAGATCCCCGATTCCTAGGGATCCCCAAATCTTTTCTGGATCCTATAGGTTGAGCAAGGATGTACCTTGCATTTTTATACTCATATGCCCATTTACCTTTCTTTCACCAGTGGTGATAAGATCCTCGGATCTCGGATCGAATCTTGATCAAGAATCCGGATCCCTGGATCCGGATTCGGATCCGGGTTCACGGATAAGATCCCTGGATCCTAGAACTTGGTGTGCAGCTTAAGACCTTGAGCTCAGTTTGCTTTCCGTACGTGCTTGCACACTGATGGGACCCTGTGGAGCACACTACAAAGTCCGCGACTGTGACTGCTATTGACAATCGTAGCGTTGCTCTTCCTGCCTCTGTTGTGGATGACCTGCATTGTGTCTCTCAGACTTCCGCTCCTTGCTCTCCCTCCCCTTCCGCTCATGTTTTTTTCACTGGTGTTTTGTCTCCTGAGCACCATCAATTGCTTCATCACCGCCTGTGTCATGTAGGCTCTGACACTGTGTGAAAGCTCACTCGCACACAGCCCGCCCTGGGTCTTGACGTGGCTTCTTTCAAGAAGCCACCCAAGGCCGACTCTCTCTTTTGCACTCAGGGTAAGATGCATCGCTGTACCTACCCTGACTCCCGCTCACACGCAATTCGCCCTCTCGAGTTAGTCCACTTGGACCTTCTTGGTCCCTTTTCCTGTTGAGTCTCTGTCTGATAGGGGTTGATACATCTTAACCAAGACAGATGACTTCACCCGGATGCGGTGGGTCTACAGCCTACGTCAGAAGAGTGAAGTCGCTCTCGCGGTTTGCCTCTGGCTAGTGATGGCTGAGCGTCAGTCCCCCCACATGCTGCACACCTTCCGCTCGGATCGTGGCGGCGAGTTTCTTGGTGAGATGGACAGCTTCTTTGCCGAGCACGGGATTTTTCACTAGGTCTCCGCTCCTGCTACTCCTCAGCAAAACGGTATTTTTGAGCGCTGGAACCGCACCATGGAGGATGAGGTTTGCGCTATGCAGTCTAGTTGTGGTCTTTCGGAGTCCTTTGCTTTTGAAGCCTTCGCCTACATGACTTGGGTCTGGAACTGCCTCCCGCACGGTCCTCTTCCATACCACGTCACACCGTATGAGCTCTGGTTCGGCCACCGTGCTGACCTGTGACTCGCTCGCGTCTAGGGATCCTTGGCTTCTGTATGGTACACCAAGGCCCAGCAAGGGTCCTAGGTCTCACCGCGGGGTCGCTTGTGTGCCTTCGTAGGCATCCGCCCAAGGTCGAAGGCCTGACATTTTTGGGACCCTGCTCGTCGTCGCATTGTTTAGTCACGCAAGGCGCTCTTCTTTAAGTCCCTCACCTACCGTGATTTGACATCGATCATGTTGTTGTCCGTCACGCACGTCCCCACATGTGAGGTTTCTCGACGGATGGGGGAGTCTGCGACTGCGAGCACCTCTCGCCAGGCTGATGTGTCAGTTCGAGCTCCCTCCACTTCTCCGTCTCTTGATGACCCAGCGATAATCGCTGTCCATCCAAAGATCTCTCCAGCACCGCCGGCTTCCATCCATGTCCCCTCGCACCCCACAGGTATCGATGATCCTATACCAGTACGTACTCGTATGACCGTACCTGTGTCCGCCGGCACTCCTGCCTCTGTGTGTGGACTTATCTCACCTGCTCCTACTGTCACACCGAGTGTTGAGTCTCTCACACATGCATCTCCTTGCACGGCGTCAACAGCTCCCTTGCCTTAGCCTTCCCCAGCTGCAATTGTCCATGTTCCTAAGCCTGAGCTGCACCCCTTGAGTTCGGGTCACTCCCATGAGCCCGGCGGTCGCATTCGACCATTGGACTTCAGAGCTCAACGAGTGTCTGGTCCTGCACCCAGGCGCTCCAGTCGCAGCATCACGAGTGGTGATCTCGGCACAAAGGCCCTAGGCCTGAGTGTCCCCACTGAGCACACAGAGGTACATCCAACGTGTCCCGTAGGGTACAACCTCTTCACTTGCGAGATTCATATCGCTTGTGATGTACCAGCCAACTTTGTGGTCGTCAGGCCTACGCTGAGGCATGCGCTCTTGCCACGCAGAGCTCTTCCTCTATGGCGCGTGACCCGGGCACACTGAGGGAAGCTCTCTCATAACACGATATTGATGCTTGGTGTTCTGCCTACGAGGATGAGCTTCGCGCCATCCGAGAGCACAGAGTTTACAATCTAGTCCACCTTCCACCTGGGAGGAAGGCTATTCAGGTCAAGTGGGTCTTTTGTAAGAAGGTGAAGCCGGATGGCTCACTGGAATGCCACAAGGTTCGCTTGCTCGTTAAGGGCTACTTTTAGATTGAGGGCATCGATTACACTGACACCTTTGCCCCTGTCGGCCGCATGACCTCAGCTCGAGCTCTGCTCGGTGTAGTGGCTCAGCATGAGTGGGAACTACACCAGATGGATGTGAACAATGTGTTCCTCCATGGCTCTCTGGATGAGGAGATTACGTGGCTCAGCCACCCGGATTTGAGGATGGTGACAAGGTTGGACGCTTGCGCAAGTCCTTGTACCGCCTCGAGCAGTCTCCTCAGTGTTGGAACCTAGAGATCATTAGCACCCTAACTCGTGCGAGATGTACAGAGCAAAACAGACCCCTCTCTCTTCATCTAACGGACGCATGAGTGATTCACCGCCATCCTCGTCTATGTCGACGACATTCTGATGGCGTCTCCTTCATTGGATGTTGTGAAGAAGGCCAAGGCTTTCATCCAGATTGCCTATAGGTTGAAGGACCTTGGTCCTGCAGCATTGTTTCTTGGCATGAAGATCGTGCGAGACCGCAGACGTCGTACTCAACTATTGCATCAGGCCTGATATGCATGTGTTGTGGGGGAGCGCTTCAGTGACCTCCTCGACGTAGTGCCCACGGCTTCCACACCTCTCACACCTGACGGGCAGGATGCCCTGAAGGTGGAGAATCCCACATAGCTAGGGGAGACACTGGATGTGACCTTGTACCTCCGTCTCATCGGATCTCTGATGTACCTGGCCACTACCACACGTCCTAACATCGCATTTGCTGTAAACCTCCGTGCCGAGTTTTTGCAGGCTCCACACACTATAGCCCTTCACGCGGCAGTGCGAGTGGTGTGGTACGTGGTCTCCACACCGTACCTCGGACTCTGCTTTCGCCGGCAGTATTCGGTGGTCCTTGATAGCTACACCAACAACAACTGGGCTTGGAGCCCAGATGGACGCAGTCGCACCGGTTACGTGTTCTTGCTTGGTGGGACCTCTGTGTCCTAGCACAGCGGGAAGAAGGGCTGCATTGCACGTAGCTCATCGGGGGAATAGTACGTTGGTCTGGGTGCAGGGGCTGCAGAGGCGGTATGGCTGCAGCGCATGCTCCCTGAATTGGGCCAGTCAACACCCGCCATTGTGCTTCCTTGCAACAACCAGAGCGCTCTTTCTATTGCGTGGAACTCTCCTATATTTCATGCTCGCACAAAGCATATTGCGGTTGAGCATCACTTTTTGCGTGATCTGGTGGAGCGACACATGATCTCCGTCACTTGGGTTGGCACTAACATACTGCGTGCTGACTTCTCAAAGAAGGCACTAGCACACGGAAAGTCCGTTGAGGCCATTCGTTCTGTTGGACTTCGCCCCTTGCCTGAGAGTGCTTGAGTGTGGGGTGTGCCTGTATCCGTGTTACATTTGTCGTTGCACTCGTTGTTGTACTCGTTTCAGTGTTGCACGTGTACAGTTTACTGCGACCAATCGGCCGTGTCCATACTCGTGCAGATCCCTCATGCAGACCCTGGTAGTACCGGTGCGTCATCTGGTGGTGGACTACCAGCTTGAAGCTGACCGACGACCGTTCCGTAGCCCTAGATGCTACCTGGGACCTCTTGGAGTTTTCGTGCAGCACACAAGAGCTTATCGGTGGACTGGCTGTGGGCCCGGTTTGCATGTTTTTGCATTGTGTGTCCACCGTTTGATGCCGGATGCATGCATGTGACCAGTCATAGCGTTTGGCTTTTGATCCTGCACGTCTTGGTTCAGACAACGTAGCGTTCTGACATGTCTGTGCAGAGTTACGGCCAAAAAAATGGTTTTGGGCCGGTTTTACGACAGATCTTGCACTGCCGCGTGTGACACCCGCCGTGGACCGCAGCAGGTACTTATGCCATGGACCTGTCATTTATCATCTCTCTCTGCAAATGCTATTGAAGCATTCTGACACTTTACCTTGTGTCTCCTAGCCACACCCTTGCCGTTGTGTGCATGACTCGTGATTGTCGTCACCGTCTGACCAAGGACTGACGCATAGTCGCCGGCTGTGTCGCTAGGAAGCTTCCACACATCTTCTCACCCACACATGGCTCATTGTGATTCTCTCCATTGTATGTATGTGCTCAAATCACTCGAACAATTGTCATCGAAGAAAACAAAGCCTTTTGAGAATTGCCCATTTCCGTAAAGGGCACATATACAGATAACCCACAAAAATCAACTGTGTGTATGCTTTAGCTGGTGATCGGAAGAACATTCACATTTCATCCGGCGATCGGAAGAATAACATTCCCCGTAACCCCTGGCCTGAGAATGATAACAATTTATCCGCGAACTGCGAGAAATTGCAGCACGCTGCATGCGATGCAGCGTAGACATGCTGACGTCATCGATTTCTACAATTATTCACAAACAAATCATTCGAGTGGTTTGTCAATGTTCTTGGGGAGGGGGGTTGCATATGAGAAGATGCGTCTAAGCTTCCTAGCGACCCACCCGCTGACTAAGCGCCAGTGCCCGGTCAGACGGTGATGACAGTCACAACTCGTGCACACACCGGCAAGGGTCTGGCTAGGAGACACAAGGCAAAGTGTCAGAATGCTTCAATAGCATTTGCAGAGAGAAATGACAAATGACAAGTCCATGGCATAAGTACCTGCCGCGGCGCACGTCGGGTGTCGCACGCGGCAGTGCAAGATCTGTCGTAAAACCGGCCCAAAACCACTGTTTTGCCCAAAACTCTGCGCAAACATGTCAGAATGCTACGTCGTCTGAACGTAGACATGCAAAATCAAAAGCCGGACGCTACGACTGCATGCATGCATCTGGCATCAAGCGGTGGACACACAATACAAAAACATGCGAATCGGGCGCACGGCCAGTCCACCGATAAACTCCTGTGTGCTGCAGAAAAACCGCAGGAGGTCCCGGGTAGCGTTCGAGGCTCTGGAACGGTCGTCAATCAGCTCTAGGATGGTAGTCCGCCACCAGATGATGCACCAGTGCCTCTAGGGTCCGCATCAAGGATCTGCACTAGTATGGACACGGCCGAGTAGTCATAGTAAACTCTACAAGTTGACAGGAACGTCACAGATCACAACAGCATATGGTTCACATGGGGGGTCCAAGACTCCCCATTCATTTCAAGGGAACCTACTCGGCCCTGCTATCGCGGGGCCCAGTAGGAGCACGCGCAAAAACAAAACCCTAAAACCCCAAATGTAATTCGGTGTAAGATTTGACTACGGTTTGCATGTGAGAAATTTGGGGTTTGCGAATAAATAATAAAAAAAAAACAAAAAAAACGAGCGTTTCCACTCGATCTCGAAAATGGGCGTTTTTGCTTGATCGCTATCGAGCGATGAACTCCTTTTTTTTCCTACGTGCAAACCTCCTATTTTAATTTAGGGTTTTGTATGTTTTTCGCGAGCCCGGCCCGCGCAAAAGGTAAAATCCTACATCAAATTAGGGGGTTTGCGTGTAGAAAATAAAAGGAAACAAAGAGCTCATAGATCGATCGCGATTCTCGCGTGGGAGCAAGAGACACGAGGGGGGTCGACATGCGAAACCTCGCTTCAGTCAATCAATGGCGCATGGCGCTGATTAAGAATGGTGAAGCGAGTGGGCAGGGCAGTCTTGTTTTCTGAGTCGCTAGGTAGGGCACTAGTATAATCTAGTCGTTGGGTAGGGCATCACCAACCCCCTCTCGTATTGGATGGAAAGATTATTATGCCATTTCCCAAATATTCGAATCAATAACCTCTTGGGCAAACTTGTCCGCGGCGACGACCTGACCAGTCGCCATGACCAGCTACGACGGCGACGTGCGGGTATGTATTACAAGAGCCAGGTCCAAAAGATTGTATTCTAAATATGTGATGGTCAGCGATGACTATTAGATTGATCTGGCCGGCTAATCTGACCAAAGCCATACTCCGATGTAACATGAGAGCCTCCAGCTGTAGGCAGCGATGACGGCGCGATTACAACGGGCGCGCTGTTTCTGAAACTTTTCAGATATGCTTTATCCTCTCGTCGAATTGTCATCGGCTCATTAGCATCGAACATAATATAGAGAACATGACCTTCGATCGAACTAGAGGAGAGATGAGACGGTCAGAGCCATCTGCTAAAAATTTGGGACTCCATAAAGGTGAGACGGCCAATCGAGTCTGGGCGTGAAAACGACCGCCCAACCGTTCAGGTCGGCGTACGGCTCCAACCACCGCTACAATGGCGGAGCTTCCGGTAGGCTAGGAAACCAAGTAGCCTTAAATACTCGTCCTCCAGACGTACCCGACGCATGTGCTAATGAGAAGGCCCAAACCAGGATTATCTAGTCAATTTATCCTAACCTCTTTCCTGTGAACCACTCAGTTCCGCTCGCTCTACCAGTAATGATGGCGCGGTGGGAGGGCTGAACTGATCCTCCCGATACAAAGGGGCTTCTGTTGATGCAATTTTCCCTTGCCGGCTATGTCGATCATATCTCGTAGAGATCGGCGGGGTACCTCATAACCTTGCCGTATCCAGGAGAGGCGGCGGCACCAGTGGAATCGGCACGTCCCTCGTGAAATGTAGTCACAGTCACTTGCAACATTAGTATTGCTGAAGAACATAGAGTTCGAGTGATTTCGCACTGGCTTTAGTGGTATGAAGACCTCAAACCCGCCAGAATACAAACGGATCCAAACTCCTGGATTCCTGGTCCATATTCCGCGGATGGAAGCTTCGATCTCCTGGCGCAAGTTGCGACCACCCAAACGTCAGGTTTCCTTGGCGAGGAGTTGAACCCACCACCAGCAGAGTGGAAGGGTAGGATTCTGGCCAGAGCGTTCCGTTTTGGCACTCA
>SZWC01030905.1:1622-15221 GCA_023375785.1 Penium margaritaceum | reverse complement strand
GGGGAGGGGAGTTGTATTTTCTATCCTTGGTGCTGAAGTGCACACAACCCTCTTATGTATTGTGAAGTGAGCATGGGGGAGTGCAAAGACCACAGGTACTGGGCAAACTGCTGTGGCTGCGTTGGGTGAGCTCCACAGACATAAGCTGCCAACAGTGCTGGGTTCCAGGGAAAAGGAGCAGCTTGAACTTGATCACTGAGATGATGGCAACTAGTGAATGACGCTATTTATGTTTGTGAACACTGCAACTATGTCAGTAAATGTTGGACTGCGAAATGGTTCTTCAAGTGCTTCCGTCTATCAAAGAATGGTTGCATACTCTGTGACGGGACTTGCATGCATGGAGTACCTGTCATGTGCTGTGGGAAAATGGTGCTGCTAGGTGTGGGGAAGGGAAATGGGTGAGTGACCGAGGGGGAGGGAGGGAGTGGGTCAGAGAGCTCAATCACATGTGCCTTGGAAGGCTATGACTTGTTTTGAGATGCATGAACAAACGAGGTTGGTAGAATGGAGGCATCAAAATGTGCATGGCCAGGTGATGCCCACCTTCGCATTAGCATCGGTGTTCATGTGTTGACTAACCAATGCATTCATTGCTGTTGCTGTCCACTGGTTGCCACACACACACATCAATGCAGGAGAGTAAATTAACATGGCGGCTGTGCAAACCAAGTGGCGCTTCGAAGCAAAGGCACGCTCAAATTCTATGGATTTCTCACTGGCTCCACTCTTGTTGCCTCTGCCACTTGGATAGCACAAGGCTTGTGCCAACAACTCTTTAAAAATCTCTAACATGGAATACAGATACAGAAAGCTCACTTTGGTGGCATGTCCACATGCACTGCAAGGTGATGCAGATTTTGCATTTTTGTTGGTTGTGTTTGGTTAGTTGCCGGTTGCAAATCCTATGGGGGTCATGCTGCTAGACGTTTCTGGTGGCAACCGCTCCCAGAATATTCTACGAGGTCCGGCTCGACCCCAGAGGTGGCGGCGGTCGCACCTCGTGCTTTGATGCATGCCGTGAAGCTCGCTCCACCGCGTAGCTTAAGCCAAGGCACCACCGAACACCCTGCTACTCGTTACTCACCTTTCAAAGGCGATGTTTGCACCAAATCCATGGCGTCTCTCAGTCTCCCACTCCCTCGTTCCATCTCCCCCGCGTCACTCCACGAACAAAACTTCGCGCATCATACGTGAGGTGGTCCTCGCAGCGATCCCTTGGGTTAAGCCAAACCTCACAGGTTGGACCTAAGAGCAACTTTTATGAGGAAAATCCAACAACATTACACTACCAAAATCCAACAACATGACACTACCAAAATCCAACATGACACTACCAAAATCCAACAACATGACACTACCAAAATCCAACAACATGACACTACCAAAATCAGCAACATGACACTACCGAAATCAGCAACATGACACTGCCGAAATCAGCAACATGACACTGCCGAAATCAGCAACATGACACTGCCGAAATCAGCAACATGGAACCAATGAGCATGCATGTATTCTCTCATGTCACCTACGAGTGTATGAGGACACACACAATATCATGAACATGTCATTAAAACCCAATTCCATAATAAAAGCGGTCACATGTGTGGATAGTGCACGCTAGCGTGTGGGAGAGAATGTAAGGAAAGTGTTAGAGGAACGCCAAGTGGGGCGAAACACCATGAACGGGGGTCTCAAGTCACACAAAGAAGCGTGAAAAAAAACGAGTAACAAGCCATCGAGGTGCTCGTCGCACGCAATCTCGTAGCAAGCAGGCGAGCAGCGAGCTCACCCTTGCTCGCTATCCACGCCAAGCGTGGTGCCGAACCGTCGGCCCTGGTTTTATGGAATGATTATGTGAGCAAGCTATCAACTGTTCTACGGCAACATGTAGTCTGGGAGGAGCAACCCGGCTACAAACCCCCACACAAGGTCAATGGAAAACCCATTGTGCACAACAGTCATGCCAAACTACTGCAGGTCGCTGAATAATCTACAGCTGTTGGGTGTTTCTGGATCTCCACCCACGTGGCGTTCTACACGCGAAGAGCCAGCGGTAGTGTACAACGAGGCCAGAGGTCACAACGTGCCAGTGGTACATAAACCAACACTCCCCCATGACCCATAGCCGACGCACACAAGCACAAACTCACAAACACACATGAGCGTCACAATATGTGACATACGACTATACACACACACACACACACACACACACACACACACACACACACACACACACACACACACACACACACACACACACACACACACACACACACACACACACACACACACACACACACACACACACACACACACACACACACACACACACACACACACACACACACACACACACACACACACACACACACACACACACACGAAGTGACTGCTCACCCATGAGCATCACGTGGACACATCAGACCAACAGCATGCACGGCTGCCTTGAAGACGTTACTACTGAGTGCCTTCGTGAGGAAGTCGACTTGCTGCTATCGAGTGTCGACCCAGACGATCTGCAAATCACCTCCAACCACTCTCTCACGCACAAAGTGATGCTCCACATTGAAGTGCCCTGTGCGTGTGTGATGCACACCATCATGTTCAGCAATGGCCGTAGTGCTCTAATTGTCACAATGGAGCTTGATGCAACGGATGAAGACGTGCAGCTGTTGTAACAGACGGCACAACCAGACACTCTCACAGGCACCTGCGCCAAGAGCAAAATACTCTCTACCTCACTAGAGCTGCATGCCACATAGTTCAACTTGCCACTCTTCCACAACACGGCGGTTCCAACAAGGAAGATGTAGCCTGAACGGTTGCGAGCATCAGTGTCATGGGCCCAGTCGCTGTCAGTGTATCCATCAACCACCACTGACGGCTGTTCCTGGTAACAAAGACCAGTCCAGGTAATGGAGAGGGCACACCTGACGACACGCAAGGCGGCCTCTATGTGTCGTGCACTTGGACACTGGGAGAACCGTGCCAGAAATTTCAAAGTGAAGGCAACAT
This sequence comes from Penium margaritaceum, assembly GCA_023375785.1. Classification (NCBI taxonomy): domain Eukaryota; kingdom Viridiplantae; phylum Streptophyta; class Zygnematophyceae; order Desmidiales; family Peniaceae; genus Penium; species Penium margaritaceum. The sequence goes on along the minus strand of SZWC01030905.1, from coordinate 12,200 downwards.
CCGTCCTAGTTGTCGTTGCTAGGTACATGAGCGGCCCGATGACACAAAGGTAGTCCATCACATCAACCGCCTCCCCCAGCTTATACACATCCAGTGTCTTCAGTAGCTTCTGCCTAACTGGGGTCATAGGCGTCGACGCTGTGGGTGTAGACTGAAGCATGGAGGCAAAGAGCTCCCCCAGGCTGTGGACGTACGCAACGTGGTGGACATGGAGAGTGCGATGAGAGCGATTGTGCTCAAGCTCCATGCCCAAGAAGATGCGAGCTGGCCCTAGGTCTTTCATTTTATACGTGGACTGTAAGTGTGTTTTCACTCACTTGACGGCATCCTGGCTGGGCAATGCTATCAACAAGTCATCCACATAGACAAAGACAGCCAGGAACAGGATGAAAGGTAGGGTGAAACAGAGTGACAAATCAACCGTGCTACGTCAACAACCGCCTCTCTCGAGAGTGGATGTGATCTCTTGGTTCTAGCACTGAGGTGACTGTTGTAGGCGATAGAGGGCCTTACGCAGTCGCCAACCTCGGTCCGTGCCATCGGAGAATCGGGGAGACTAGACAATGTAGATCTCCTTATTGAAATGTCTGCGTAGGAATGTGTTGTTCACGTCCATTTGTTCTAGCTCCCAGTCATCGTGGGCCACAAGGCTCAACAGTGTTCTGGCTGTAGTGTATCTTCTGACTTGTACAAACGTCTCATAAAAATCTATGCGTGCGACCTCGGAGAACCCCTTTGCCGCGAGTCTCGCCTTGTATTTTTTTAGTGCACCGTTGAGCTTATACATTCGCAGAAAGACCCAACGGGCATCGATGGCCTTACATCCCGGTGGTAGATTGACCAGCGTGGTCGTCAAGGGCGTTCCGCTCATAACGCATGGCAGCCTCCCACTTCTGAGCATCAAAGGTTGTGCGTGCTTGACGCACCGTGGTCGACGGTGGTAAGGTCATGGTGGCCGACGTGGCGTGACACTTGGCGACGCTACTCAAGACAACCATTCCAAAGCTCGCACATGTTCCGAGGCTAGAAGTGTGTATCCAAGAGCGGAACTGGGATGGTCAACCCCAGTGGCCAAGCCTAGCGCATCCATGCCAGTGGGGAGGATAGGGGACTGCTGCTCAGCGTGAGGTTGAGGAGGACGTGCAGAGGCTGTAGGGGCGCTAGAGCAACGAGGGAGCGCACAACGGCACCCACCTCGGACGAAAGGGGAGACAAGCTCTGGACCCGAGGTGGTTTTCTGAGGTGGAACAGTCACATGAACGAGAGAAGAGACAGGTGAATCGGCTATAGTAGTCGTGACTGGGCTGACAAGGCCAGAGAGGAAGGGATCGAGGTAGATGGAACAATGTCTGTGACAGGGGAGGATGATGTGGCATATGAGTTACTGGATGATGTGAGCAGACAGGGCACATGACTCGACGACGGCGACTGCGTCGAGGATGAGAGCCGTGACACTGTAGCAGCAGGGACTGACGGTGCAGCAGGACCGACATCCCCCCTCAGCCGAGTGAGAGGCAGAAGGGAGGAGGGAGGGGACAGACGACTAAGACCACGAAGGAAGACAGACTCAAAGAACAGAGCATCACGGGACTTAACGACACATTGACGGAGAGGATCCCAGAAGCGCCAGGCCTTAGACTGCGCAGACACACTGAGGAAGGGACACAAGCAGCCGCGTGGGGAAAGCTTTCCGTCACGCTGGTCCTCCAGGAGCCAGACGGACACAATGCTATCCCAGACCCAACCCAGATGAAGGTCAGCCCGATGGCCATACCAGTGCTAAAAAGGTGTGATGGTGAGGAGGAGAGGAATGTGCGGGACACTATTCTAGACCCAGGTCATATAGCTCATTACCTTGAAGGCAAAGAGCGATGGCAGACTGGAATCAGACAGGTATGTACAAACACCATCAGCGAGTGTACTATTTCAGGGCTCAGAGACACCGTTCTTACAAGGGTGTGTAGGGAGTGGATGTCTCCAGACACACCTTGCGGGACTAAAGAAGATGTGGGGTGGGTCCAAGGAACTCGCCGCCACAGTCGCTATGAAAGACACGCAAGGACCGTTGACTGAATGCTCAGCTTGAACAAGCCAGAACTTGATGACTGAGCATACGTCGCTCTTTTGACAAAGAGCGAAAACCCAGCGGAAGTCAGAATTCATCTACGAGTCATAGGATGAAGTGACCGACGTCGCCCAGGAGGAGCGATGCATTTTCCTTTTGGCGCAGTCAATATAGTTAGCGGGGCAAGGGGAAGGAAAGGTAGACGGTGAGAGACCAATAGCAAGCTGGAGGCGGAGCATGTTGTGGATGACATCATTGTGGAAATGACCAAGGTGACGATGCAAGAGGTGTACAAGGTCAGGCGAAAGAGAAGGGGCAACATGGACAAGAGCGGTGCCATATGCAACAGCGGAGGAGGCATGCATGGGCATACGATAAAGCTTACCACATTTTATGTCACGCAAAAGAGCACGCCCAGAGGGACAAAGACAAACTGTGCCAACACCACGACTGACAGTGAAGTCCATGCCCTGATCATCCAGAGGCGGCACCGACAGCGGGCTGAGCTCCAAGGAAGGCACGCTCAGAACGTCAGGGAAGTACAAGACACCACTGGGACCAATAAATAGCACGAAGCCAATACCCTAGACGGGGGACAACTGACCGGACCTAGTACGAACGAAGTGAACAGTCCCCACGGGGCCCAACGACACAAACATAGATTGGATCTACGTCATGTGATGGGTTGCCCCGGAGTCAAGGACCCAAAGACACTAGAGACCAGTATAGAGGACAGGACACTAGAGGTCGCGACTGTATCCACGGAGGACACAGACGAAACTGGCAACACACAGATTGAGAGACAACAAGTAAGAAAGACGGACTGCCACTGCTGAATCCATGGGACGAACCTACACAAGGAGCCAAGGATGTGACGGGGGGGGAGGGGGGGTCCCCATCAAGGACACTGTAAGTCTGACAAACAAGATCTCTGGCCAGCGATGCAACACCCTCACCTGATCGTGCATGCAAAGAAGCTGAAGGAGGGACTGCTCAAGCTGGCACTCTTGATCACCATCAATGGACGTTAACCGGTTGGAGTAGATGCACCGGAGGAAGGAGGGAACCACGGCGGTGTGGTGTAGGCAGAGGAAGGGGGCCCAGCATACGTAGGTACACAGTATGGAGGAAGCCAACCCCAGGGGTACGGGGCAGGCGATGGAGGAGAAGGCACCCCAGTGGTGGATAGGCCTTGGCGGAGACGGGAGCAGATGAGCAGGTGGTGGCACTAGAGCTGGAGGACGAGGACGCGGAGGAGGAGCCAGATGTGCGAGCTAAGTGAGGGTGCATCGTCTGGACGAGGCGGAGATCGTCCGAGGGGGGCGCGGTACGCACGAGCAGAGTGCTCGATGGAGCCACAGTTCCAGTACACAACGTCGTCAAGGACACAAAATGAGGAGGTCGTGCCCATGTCCTTGTCCTTTCCCTTGCCCTTACCCTTGTCCTTGCCTTCTTCACGACCCTGGGAGGTAAGGGTAGAGGCAGGGGAGGAAGAGGTAGAAGAATACGAGGAAGCGGAAGAGGAAAAGGAGGTGGTAGAGGAAGAAGGGAAGGAGGCAGTGGTTACAGGGGTAATGCCGGCCACTGCCGTGTGGTGAAGCCGTTTGTTTTGGAGGTTGGTCCACCAGGCGGTGAGCCTCTCAACGGTGAATTCCCACAGAGCACCAATGCCAGGCGAGGACTTGGGAGGCACTGGTTGAGAGGCGAGGCGATGCAGCTCATCTGCCTTGACATCACCGAGCAGATCAGACATCTTAGGAATCAGCCTGTTGACCATGGTGTGCACCGCGAACACTTGACCTGGCGAAGCCTCGCCAAGCTCACGAAGGAGCTTGAGCCTACGAGCCCAATACGCATCAGTCGTTTCGTCCGGACGCATCAAGAGCGTATTGAACCACACAATGAGTGCACTTTGGGCTGCCTGACCAATGATGGTGGTACGATGTAGCATAGTGTACGCACCAAATGAGTCGGCTAGACGCTGGACAGCAGGATCAGCATTGTAGGTGCTGACATAATCAACAGAAGCCTCTGGCGCGGCAACAATGAGGGAGCAGAAAGCACAAGCGTACTCGTCAGCGACGGGCGAGACAGGCAAGAAAGCAGGGAAATAGTACTCCCACAGGCGTTCCCCCAGAGCCTAGGCAATGAATTGTGTCTCCCAGGAGGAGAAGGCAAGCTCGACAGCCAGGACGGGAGGCTGGGAGAAGAAGTCATGCTGACATGCGAGAGCGGGGTTGACAGCAGCAGTGGCAACATTGGCAGAGGGGTTCACGGCAGCGGTGATAGCAGCTAAAGGATTGGAGGCGGCACCAGCACGAGTGCCAAGTGTAGCAGCAGAGAAGGGGACTGGCATAGCAGGAATGCACTGAAGCACAATGGCGGCAACCTCATCAACGAAGGTAGTGCGACTATGATGGCGGTCTTTAGCCTCTTGCTGAGCCTCGCGAGTGAGGTTCAGCTGGCGTTACAGGTCCGCTATGACTGACTCGTCGTCACCAGGCAAGGCGATGACATAAAGGTCCTACCAGACAGATTTTGGCAGATTTTTTCCAGCCGCAATGGACGTTGGGGAAAATGGGGGTGCCTTGGGCAGATGGTAAAAGCTACCGGACAGCCCATCCTGAGTCAGACAGGACAAGTCCCCGCAAGGGGAACCGAGATAGAGGACACGCAAGCACAGCATGCAAGACAGCACATCACAAGGTGGTAGAGGCAGACGGGATACATAGGTACTTAAAGGAGAGGAGGAACAGCTGCCATTGAGGCGGCAGAGAGAATGGAGATGGTGGAGGCAACGAGAACCACTAGAGCCAGGGCTCCAGTGACGAAGGCCGTTGCGAGGGTGTTGAAGACGGCTACAACGGAGATAGCTGCTGTGATGATACTGGATGTCATTTGCGGAGCAGATGCTGCAGTGATGACCGCCGCTGCTATAGAGACGTGAATGGAGGATACGGGTGCGGTAGTAGCAGATGTAGTTGATGTTGTAGCAGACGCTATAGTGGATGCTGCTAAGGAAATATGAGTGTCTATGTCTGTAGCAGCTGCAGCAATGGGTTTAACGACAACTGATTCCTGTGAGTAATTCTCAGTTACGCATCCAACAGAGGTAGTGGCAGGCACGCGTAAGGCTCTAGCGTTAGTAATAAAGGCGGGGCCGGCTATAGCAGGGTCTACGATAGTGGAGGTTGTACGTGTCAGTGCACTCAGAAGACTAAGAGTATCCTGTGTAAGAATAGAGTATGGCTAATGAATGGTGATCTCTAGCTTTGGAGAAGCGTGCAGCTGTGGTCCTCCCCCCCCTCCCCCCCCGGAAGAAAAAGGAGGGGATATGCTTACTAGACGGTGGTGAGTCGTCAGTGCTGACGGCGCTGCAACAGACTCGGACGTGCGTTTGTTGCTCATGCCTGTATGCCGACACAATCAACGGTTTATGGCTCTTCCCTTGTACTACGCACTGAGTGGTAGTGCGCAAGGGACTTCACACTGTGCTAGTTTGAATAATGATGTCACACTACAGCTAGTGTTGCGATCTTGACTGGTTGATGTTACGGCAGCTGCTGCTGTTGTGGCTAATACCACTGTTCCTTGCACTGCAGACGCTGTAGCCACTCCTGTTGCTGCGCCTGCTGCTATCACTGCGAATGTTGTCACTGCCAAGGCTACGGTTGCGAGGTTTAGTTACTGCTGTATCTATTGGGGTTGTTGCTGCCATCACCATTGGCGTGATTCTAGCTATGAGAATGAAGTTGGGGCTACTATTGGCGTTGCCGCAGTTACTACTGGTAGTGCACTTGCTGTAGTCACAATTACAGCCGGAAAGGCTTTGGTTGATACAGCTATGGATACTAATGTTGTTGTACCTGCTTAGATGCACTTGCACCTACACTTGGGCCTACGGCTGCAGTTGTGTAGGATGCGGCTGTTGCGGTTGTGGTTGATGGTGCTGTTGCGGGTGCTCAGACGCATTGTACCTGCACCTAGGCCCGTGACTTCTACTGCTTAAGCTGCAACAGTTGTAGTAGTTGCAGTAGCTGCAGTTGCAGATGCCGCAATCTTAGTGAGGTTACTGCAGTTGCAATTGCAGCCTCAAAGGTTGCGGTTACCGTTGTTACAAATACTGATGCTGCTACAGCTGCTTAGATGTACCCGCACCTACACTTGGGCCCATTGTTGCAGCTGCTTAGAATGCGACTAATGCAGCTGCAGCTGATACTGTTGTTGCGTGTGCTTTGGATGCACCTGTACTTAAGCCTGGGACTGCAGATGCAGGTGCTGAGGATGCGACTGTTGCAGCTACAACTGATGCCGCTGCTGCGGGTGCTCACACGCACCTGTGCCTGCACCTGGGCTTGCGGCTACTGCTGCTTAAGCTGCTACTATAGCTGCAGTTTTTGCGGTCCACAAGGCTCGTGATTGTGAGAAGTCCTGTGGGAGGAAAACCTCACTCGCGGGTGTCCGCACGTGGCTGCTGTTGTCTGCCACAAGAAGGGGGTGATGGCGGACAGCAGGGTGCTCCGTGTGGACTGGAGCATAATGTTCCATGGTGGGTGTGCCTATGGCTGTGAGACAGTGATAGTTGGTGTAGAAGGGCGGAAGCGGCAGCGGCGACGGAAAACAGTTGCGCGAACAGGATCCTGTACTCAATCACGAACGCTATTCACTCTCTCGCCACCTCTTTGATACCAGTGGATGGTGCACGCTAGCATGTGGGAGAGAATGCAAAGGAAAGTGTTACAGGAATGCCAAGAGAGGTAAAACACCATGAACAGGAGTCTCAAGTCACACAAAAAACCATGAAACAAAACGAGTAACAAGCCATGGAGGTGCTCGTTGCACGCAACCTGGTAGCGAGTGGGCAAGCAGCGAACTCACCCTTGCTTGCTATCCACGCCAAGCGTGGAGCCGAACCGTCAGCCCTGGTTTTGTGGATTAATGCTGTGAGCAAGCTGTCGACTGTTCTACGACAGCATGTAGTATGGGAGGAGCAATCGGGCAATAAATCCCCAGACAAGATTAATGGTAAACCCAATAACCCAGTCATGCCAAACTACTGCAGGTTGCTGAATAATCAACAGCTGTTGGGTGTCTATGGATCTCTATCCACATGACATCATTCTGCAGGTGGAGAGCCAGTGGCAGTTCCCCTCCAAAGTCAGTCACCTGCATCAGTGTGGTGAGTGTACAGCAGGGCCAGAAGTCACTACTTGTCTGTGGTACATAAACCAACATGTATCCGCATCTCTAAGACGGATCATTATCTTCATATGCAAGAGCCACATGCTTGGTGATTGTTACACCCTGAATCATTGACAAGGGCATGATGGACTTGGTGTGGTCTATAGGTGTACCCCAAAAGGGCTGGTTCCACCCTCCCCCTTCGTGAGTGTTGTGATTTTTGTGTACACTGTATCACTGATTTGTGTTATAACCTCTCGGCTGGTGTGCATGCTTGTGCAGATAACTGACTTGGTACGCGTTGATGACGGCGGGCACTAAGCCATGATAGAGATGTCCAAACGTTTTGAGAGACGTGGCTTCTGTCTCCTCATGAGGAGTCTCCCATTTGGTAGTTAGGCGTGCCCAGCTCCATCGGCAGCAGCCACCGTCACTCATGTCACGAACAGTCATAGGCGGTTATTCTGAGTAACATAGAGTCTGCCTAGGTCCAGGAAACCATGTGTTCTATGTGTGATTTTCTACCTGATTCTGGCTACATGAATGTGTTTGTGGCGTGGAAAGATTGGTGTGGTCCAGTTTTCAGGAAGAATGAATGACGCCCGGGCTTGGTTTTGTCGGTCCTCTGACACGGCTCAACGAGAAAACCCTATTGGCCAACAAATAGTGCATTTTCTTGACTTGTTGGCAGAATGAGTATCAAGCCTCACACAGGTGAAGGCCTAGGTTAGTGTGGGAGGGGTGTCACACGGCATCTCATTCTTGCTATGTCAAGAATGAGAACACAACGAATGTGTTGGATTGAATGAATGAGTGAGCGCTAGGACAACTTGTGGCCTAAGTAGTAAAACAAGAAGGTAAACAGCAAGTGGGGTGAGGTGAGGTGCTGTGAAGGTGAGGTGGTGGGGAGGTGGGGTGGTGAGAAGGTGAGGTGAGGAGGAGGTGAGGTGTGGAGCTGATGTGGGGAGGTCAGGTGGTGGGAAGGTAAGGTGGGGAGGTGAGGTGTTGNGGGAAGGTGATGTGGTGGGAAGGTGAGGTGGTGTGAAGGTGAGGTGGTGGGGAGGTGAGGTGATGGGAAGGTGAGGTTGCCCAGATTTGGGGGAAGGATAATGCGGGGTGAAGTAGCGGTGTAGCCTGTTTGGGAAGAGGGACAAGGTGGGGTAGTCCCTAGATGGGTAAATGCATGGAGTAGGTTTGGGGGTAAATGGGCGGGGTAGCCCAAGAAGGGGAAAATGGTACGCTGGGTTGGGGAATAATGCTCATGGGGGGATTTGAACCTGTGAGGTGAGTCACAGGAATCAACGTGAGAAGCAAGAGTCTCAGATTTCACTGACACACCCCTTAGAATCTTGGTGCTCACGTTGACACCCCTTGAAGTTGAGGAGGGCAAATGCCGAGGAGAGGAAGGAGGCGGTGGTGGTATTTGTGGGAGAGGGCCTTGGTGAAGATGTCCGCCAAGTTGGCCGCGGAGGACACGTGGCGGACGTCCAGGTGACCAGCCTGCACTTGCTCGCGGATGTAGAAGTACCGAAGCTCGATGTGCTTGGTACGTGGGTGGAACACCGGATCCTTCGTGAGGGCGATAGTGCTGGCGTTGTCGTACCACAAGCGGGGCTGAGGTTGAGGATGGCCAAGCTCGCAGAGGAGGGTGCGAAGCCAGGTGGCCTCCTGTGTCGCCATGGTGCTGGCGTAGAGTTCCGCCTCGCAAGAGGAGAGAGAGACGGAAGAAGATCGAGTGGATCGCCAACTGATGAGACCAGAACCAAGGCGGAAACCATAGCCTTGGGTAGATCCGCAATCCGCTTAGTCGTCCGCCCAAGAAGAGTCGGTGAAACCCTCGAGAGAGATGTCCGGGGATCCACCAAGAGTAAGGCCGTATGCTTGAGTAGAGTGGAGGTAGCGGAGGACCCGTTTGGCCGCACGCCAGTGGTAGGTGGAAAACCGGCCTAGTCCAACAAAGCAAGAGAGGACGCTGAGAGGGTAGGCCAGGTCAGGACGGGTGCAGACCATGGCATATATGAGACAGCCAACCAACTCAGGAAAGGGGTCCAAGGAGGGGGTGGTGGTGGGGACAGAGGGGTCGGTGAGGCCGTGCTCGGTGGAGAGAGGCGTTGTCGTGCCGTTGGATTTGAGGTGTCCGAATCTGAGGAGGATGGTGTTGATGTACGTTTCTTGAGTGAGGGTGACGGTGCGGTTGGGACGGTCCCGCCGAACCTCCATGCCCAAGTAGTGGGTGAGCTCGCCAAGATCCTTCATGGTGAATAATTGCATGAGGGCTTCTTTGAGGGCAACGAGCTCGGCGAGATCACTAGAGGCAAGTGTCATGTCGTTGACGTAGGCTAGGAGGAAGCAACCGGAAGAGGAAGTGCGGATGAAGAGACTAGTGTCGGACTGTGCAGCGTGGAACCCGAGGGAGATGAGAGCAGATCGTAGCTTAGAGTGCCACTCGCGGGGTGATTGTTTCAGGCCGTAGACGGGTCGATGAAGGCGCCAAACGGCGTCGGAGAGGATGGTGGGATGACCTTTGGGAGGTTCAAGAAAGATGGTCTCATGAAGATCACCTTGAAGGAAAGCGGCGGAGACATCCATGGAGTGGAGCTCCATATTGCAAGCGGCGGCGATGTGGAGGAGGGTGCGGAAGGTGGTGAGTTTGGCTGTGGGGGAGTAGGTGTCAAAGAAGTCAACGCCGTGCCGTTGAGAAAAACCTTTGGTGACGTACCGGGCTTTGAACTCGACGGGCTTCCCGAGGGCGACTTTGACCCGGTAGATCCACATTCCTTTCACCACGTTGGTGGTGGAAGGGCGAGAAACCTCTGAGTAGGTGCCGGTGGACTGAAAGTTGGCGAGTTCATTGTTCATGGCAATGCGCCACTCCGTGGCGTGAGGCCCACCAAGAGCTTGCTCATGGGTGGCGGGAACTGGGATGGGAGGGGAGGGAGTAGTGGTGACGGAGAGGAGAAGAGTCGACGGAGGAGAGTGGGTGGGGACTGAATTGTGGTGAAAATCGGGAGGAGAGGGACCGTGGTGAAGCCAATGAGGAAGGGTTGCAGGGGAAGTTGTGAGGGAGAGGACTTCTTCACGACGGTCCTCAACGAGCCCAAGGTCACCACCGCGAGGGAGGGGTGGCTGAAGGCGGGAGGAGCGACGAGGGCCGGTTGAAGGGCGAGGCGGAAGCGTGGGTGGGGAGGAGGGAGGAAGGGAGGTAGAGGAAGATGAAGGGGGAAGGAGGCCAAGACCGCGAAGCTCGCGGAGGCCGATGGGGGGGTAGGAAGAAGGGGCCAAGCGGAGGGGTGCAGGAGGGGAAATCAGAGGGGGAGGGGGAGGGGGAGGGG
>SZWC01030904.1:3913-14896 GCA_023375785.1 Penium margaritaceum | reverse complement strand
TATGCCATAATCAAGACATGGAGTAGGATGAAATATAATGAAAAACATGATGGACTCCATATAATCAACAGGTTACACTCTGTTGAAAGAGTGGTCATTGGACGTAGCACTATCTTGCCACATTATTCAATATCCACCCGACTACCACTTAGATAAGGGCGGGCATTGTAGCTAATTTCCATGTCCATGGTTTCGTCAAAGATGGCTTTGTGAAAAAGAAAATGTGTTTCCTTTTGCATCGTTGTGCTCTATACAAATAAACTTTAAAATTACATTAAAAACTTCCCGCCTCAGTTTGATACCTGAAGTGTCCACGTGAAGCAACCGATTTATCACATTTGGGAGAGAATAATCTTATCATTGCATTTTGTTTTTATTTTTAAGGATGTAAAATTGGAATTTATTTATTCTCAAGGAACCCAAGTGTGCTTTTCAATTACATTAATGGAAGTGACTCTTTAAGACATGTTATTAGGAGAACATACTTTAATGTGAAATCTCCTTGATTTTGAATATGTTTCCAATCGTGGAAGTCAATCATAATACCAAAGAGCATGTCAATGTTGAATGGCTTCCATGTCATCTTGGAGAGCTTTTTCCCAATCGATTTTGTAACTTGTGAATGTTGACTTGTAATGCAAGGATAATCGTCTTAGTTTTGTGGCCCTTATTCAAAACTAACAATACATATGTTTTCATTAAGATTATTTTAACTTGCCTCTAGAAAACCACACCTACCCCATAGAAGATCTGTCTTTTGTGTCCCTTAAGATCAAGTTTTGTCAAACCCTGGGAGGGTGTAGCGGGAGGGTCGGTTCGGCCCTCCCTCCTCGCTGATGCGAGCGGTGGTCGCACACCACCCCTCGCGTCAGCGAGGGCTGGCCGGCGGCCAGCAATTCGCTGGCCGCCGGCCAGCTCGCTGCCGGCCGGCTGGACGGCCGGCGGCCGGCCAAGTGACCGGCCGGCCACCGGTCGTCCAGTCGCCAGCCGCCGATCGCGGCCTCAGCCGGATCGGCGGCTGAGAGGCCACGAGGGCCTCGAGGGCGAGGCCTCGTGGCCTCGTGGCCTCGCCCCCCCCTTGCCCTCCTTGCAAATGAGCAAGAGAGGATGAGGGATAGGGGGAGCAAGAGTGAGGTCAAAACTGCTGGCGCGAAATCGCCAGCGTGCCTCGCACGCGACGATTTCACGCCAGAACGACAAAAAGAAACTCGAAGATCGTTTATGACGAACTTCGACGTAAAACAAACGAAATAACTCGTGCGAACACACGAGTTCCAGGTAAAAACCCCCGGTTTGGGTCCCAAAACCAGGGGTTTGGTTAGAAACGGAAATGGGCCTCCGGAGACTCGAAATATTCGAGTCTCCCTGCTCTGGGTCGTTGATGACGACTGCCCTTCAGTCTCGCAAAGGGGGTAAACCCCTGACGCGGACCGAGAACGCCATTTTACGAACTCCGACGACGACTTCAGAGCAGGAGCTCAAGATCCAGCCCGTTACAGTGGTTCTCAGAGCGAGACGACCCTCGCGACCAAGGGTTTGACGGAAACGGCGGCTACGACATACATAAAACGCCGCCGGCAGCTGCAAGCAGTTGCAGAAACGCCATAAGGGATTACGGCATCAATACTTCATAGATTGAAGCGCCGTAAAGTGCGTTGCAGAGCTGGAAAAAAATCCTACTTGTTGCAGCCACTTCCTTGTAGCCTCTTCACACTTCTAGGGGGCTAGGAGGATTTTTGTGGGGCGGGTTGGGGAGTTCCCACCTCTAAAACCACAAAATCCTCCTCATTTTCAAGGCTCCTTCGAACCTCCTTCATTAAAAAATTAGGACAGCATCCCTCCCCAAGATGAGGGACTCTCACGACCTGAGAGCACCCTAAAATGAAGGAGGGTGACAACTTGGGGACTTTTGGCGGCTCCCCCAACGCCGCCGGCTCAAGGAGGACGCCGCCAAGGGGCGCAAGACGCGCAAAGAAGACTCGAGAGGAGGCCAAGGAAGACAAGAAGACAACAAGACAAGAAGAAAAGTAGTGTTTTGTTCTAGACCTTTTACTTGCTTATCTTCTTGCTCTTTGTCTTAGTTTTGTGAGCGGTACTCACAATTCTTGTTACTTCCTTGTATTGTGATTTTCTGTTTTCCTAGATCCTAGTTGCTACCAAGTGCCGTGAGTCACGACCTAGGAGGACTAGCTTCTAAAGCCACGACCTTGTGCCAACGTGGCGGCCTAGGAAAACAGAAATATAAATTGAAATTGCCTCACCGATCGTGAGAGCAACGTCTTAGGAGGCGATTCCTCCTCGTTGTGGGGTGATCCTCACAACAACCTTCACGTGCTAGTCGCACGAGCGACGGGATGGCAAGTGCCGGACCGTCTAGGACCAACAAGGGCAAGGTGGTGACGGCGTCACCATGAGCTCTCGGCGGAATCCAAGTTTTGGGAGCCGCCGCCGCGAGCACGGTTGCCAACCCAAAGGCAACCGTACCGCCAAGGGCAACCCTACCGCCGAAGGCAACCGACGCCAACCTCGGCGATACCGAGCAGCGTGCGGAGGCGAAAAGGGTGCTCGACGAGCACGTCGACGCACACGTGGATGACCCCCACGCGACGGACGATGCCATGGAGGAGGATCTCCCGGGGGGATACCCCGACGAAGAGCACGACGTCGACGATGGCAAAGGCAACGAGGATCGCGACCATCGCCATCGTCGTGCGACGAACTTGAGCCGATTGCTCGAGAAAGGCAAGACGCCCGCCACATCGCCTGAAGCTACCGACGGCAGCGAGACTGCCGAGAGCAGCAAGGGCGTTGAAAGCAGCCACACGGGAAGTTCCCGCAAGAACGAGCTGGACGACGTCGCTGCGAAGGAGATTTGCGATGACCGTCGTAGGCTCGCGGAGTTCGCTGCCGAAGCCGCGGGCCGCCTCAAGATCACCACCGGTGGTGGAGATGCGGCACCACTCGGAGGAATGGGGGCGGACCCTCCTTCCTACGATGCGACTGCAATGGGGCAAGGTAGCGGCCACTCGAGAGTCGTCTTTGACGACAGTCTCCTCCGAAAGGTGGGGCTCCTTGGAGGCGTGTACGTAAACCGTACCCTCTTGTAGTGGGTAAGGGTGCACGGACAACGCAAGGCCCTGGAGGCTATCGCCGATGCTCTGACGACATCAGAGCTCAAGTTCGCGTTCGCCAACCTACTGGCCCACGTCGGGCAGAGCATCAAGGACCTTGACCGTGATCGCCAGCTGTAGCGCCTCTCCGCCCATGAGGCAAGCCGCCGATGCAACGACCTCGACAAGGCGTTGCAGAGCGTGACCCGGGTGCGGATGCAGTAGCAAGTGTAGCGTGCCGCAGTTGCGGAGGCCACTGCCGGCGGCAGCGACGACTTGCCTACCTCGACGAGTTCGGGGTCGGTCATGAACACGTCTTTCCTCCACAGTGTGGAGATCTTCCGGAAGGGCGTGAAGCTGACCGACTGGCTGAACCGCATGGAGCACGTCCTATGTGTCCACAAGGCGCCACTCAGTCAGTGGGGCGACCTTGCCACGACGCGGCTTGAAGACAAACTCTTCAAGTACGTGGTCAAGGAGTGGACTGCGCAGCAGCCGCACCTCGAGTGGCAGCCCATGCCGTGGGAGGCCTTCTGCGTGATTATGCGCAAGAAGTGCACCCAACATGAGGAGGCGACCGCGCCTTCCACAAGATCAAGGACTTCAAGCACCTGGGCAGCTCGCTCGCATCCTACTTGAGCGAGTTCACCGCACTCGTGGAGGAAGCCGAAAGCTTCACCGAGGGCAATGGCACTCAGACATTCAAGTACCCGGAGTGCATGTTGCTGGAGTACTTGCGTGATGGTCTCGCCAGCGAGAAGCTGGAGGACAAGACCACCACGACAGCCAGTGCCCAAGCTTGGACAAGCTGGAGGGCGTTGCGCGACTACATGAGCGAAGTGTACTCGGCAAACCCGAAGCACTACTCTGATGCACGGCCGAACGCGCGTGCACAGCAGGGTCGCGACATGCGCGTGGACGCTGCAGGGGATGGTGGGTCAGCCGGACAGCGAGGCGGGGCCAAGGGCAAGCAACCGACAAACCCTCCAGCCAAGAAGGCTGGTGGACACAAGGGTCCCAACAACAAGCTCAGCCGCGAGAATGACAAGCTGCAGGCGGCGCGTGAGCGCCGCAACGCAGCCTTCCGCGAAGGGCTCTGCCCCAACTGCATGCAGCCGGGCCACTTTAAGGCTCAGTGCCCTGAGGCTGCTGGTGGACAAGAGGCCGCATCGCTAGTTGCAACAGCAGCACCTCGTGGGGATGGTGCAGGAGGAGGCCGTGGACAAGGCCGTGGACAGGGTCGCGGTCGCGGCAATGGGCCCGGCCGTGGTAACAGACAGGGCCGTGGGGCGGGTTTTTCCCACCCCTGAGTGACGTCAGTGGGGACCACTCAGGGGTTAAACTGGATCACGAGTGTGAGTTCATGTTTTCAGACGAGGATGTTAAACAATTTGAGTTTTTGACGAGTTCAAATTTCTCTGTTGTTTTCTCCCCTCTCATTGAACCTCATTCTGCACTTCCTGACCTACATTACCCACTAAATCTTGCATCACCAGACGAGATGCATGACCGAACCTGCTTAGTGGTGGCGACACCAACCATTGTGCAAGAGTTGTGTAACACAGTGATTGAAGCAAACGCCTTCAAAGCGATGAGTTCAATCACATTCGCAGTACCTTTAGTCGACGATTTTGACCCAGTGGAATTTAAACACTGGAAGGTGTTGGCCGAATTCACACGTTCCCACAAGATGTGGACTCGAGTGGGTGAAGCATGGGAGTTACGACGCCCGTCGTACAGATTCTGTGTTTATCACAAGCTCGCCTTATCGTCGTTGAGTCTGTTCACTCGGAAGAGTGGAGGCAGCATGACGATGCAGTTCAAAGGACACCTAGCTGGTGCTCCCGTGAACGTACTTGCTGACACTAGAGGGGACGACTCTTTTGTCAGCCTTGGCTTTACCCGTCGGGTTGGCCTGAAGTACGAGCCATTGAATGGCACAGTGGTTGTCGGTGACAACCGTACGGTACCCGTGATCGGTNCTTGTAAAGCAAAAATTTGTATTCAAGGGTACACACAGAGTGTCACGTTGAAGGTACTCAACATTCTTGACCCGTTTGACGTGGTGCTAGGCGATCCCTGGCTTCGTGACAACAAGGCTCTAATGTGCTTTGAATCAAAGCGTTTGATCCTCCGAAAAGGACAACGCCGCTTTACGTTGATTCCGAGTACGGAATTATCACCGACCCGACTCAAAGTCCATGCCAGCTTGTCTGCAATGCAGGTCAAGAGACGTATTCGAGAAGGTTGTCGATACTTCTTGGCTCAGCTGCAGAAAGTCGAGGACGACGTGACGGAAGACACGCCACAAGAGATCAAATATCTATTGGCGGAGTTCTCGGATGTATTCCAAGACCCACCGGCTGGGCTTCCACCAGAAAGACACATGGGCCACACGATTCCGCTGCAACCGGAGGCGACTCCTCCGTTCAGTCCCATGTATCGCCTTAGTCCAGCAGAAAGGCGAGAGACCGAACGCCAAATAAAAGAGTACCTTGCAAAAGGATGGATCGAGCCAAGTAGCTTGCCGTATGGTGTGCCGATCCTTTTTGTGAACAAAAAGGACGGTGGTTTACGCATGTGCATGGATTATCGGGCGTTGAACAAGCTGACGATGAAAAATCGATTCCCCTTACCGCGGATTGAGGACCTTTTTGACCAACTCCAAGGCGCAAAAGTATTTTCGTCCTTGGATTTGTCTCAAGGGTACCATCAAGTCCGCATCACGGAAGATGATGTGCCCAAAATCGCGTTTCGAACACACATGGGACACTATCAGTTCCGAGTGTTATGCTTCACGCTTACAAATGTCCTGGCAACTTTCCAAGGAGAAATGAACCGAACATTCGCCAAGTAGCTCGGACAGTTTGTCTTGGTTTACCTGGATGACATCCTGGTTTTCTCCAAATAAATGGAAGAGCACATAGAACATCTGCGCGACGTTCTCGCAATGCTTTGGGAACAGAAGTTCTATGCAAAAGTGAGCAAGTGCAAGTTTGCACAAGATGAGCTCGAGTACCTTGGACACATCGTCGGCAAGGACGGCATCCGCGTCGACCCACGAAAAGTCCAAGCCGTTGTGGACTGGCTATGCCCCGAAAATGTTGGGCAGATTCGGTCTTTCCTCAGCCTTGCAAACTACTTTCGACGGTTTATGCAAGGGTATTCGACCCTGGTAGCAGTGCTAACCAGGCTCACGCGAAAAGACGTGCGTTGGGAACGGACATCTGATTGCGAGAACGCATTTCTCAAAGTCAAAGAGCTTCTCTCCACGGCGCCCGTCCTAGCTCTTCCGGATCCATCGCAACCGTGGGAGGTTCGATGTGATGCGTCGCTAGTTGGACTTGGAGCCGTCCTCATGCTGAATGGTCACCCAGTTGCGTATGAGAGCCGGAAGCTCATACGCGCAGAAACGCGGTACACGACTGGGGATTAAGAGCTCCTTGCGGTAGTACACGCTTTCAAGATGTGGCGTTGCTACCTCGAGGGTGGTGAAGGGGGTGTGACGGTCGTGACCGACCATAATCCATTGGTGTTTTTCCAAACGCAACCGAACCTGTCAAGACGACAGGCGCGTTGGAGCGAATACCTGAGTCGATTCTCGTTCACATGGGAATATCAGCTAGGACGCATCAATGTGGCCGATCCACTAAGCCGATAGCTTGTGGAAATTAAAGCAACCACCGAGGGCAGTGGGTGTTTTATGGCCATTGCAACAAGATCCGTACAATCATCAGATCCCCCTGCACCTCTGCGGTAACCACCACGAGAGATTATCCATTACAACGGTTTTGTAAACAGGATCCGGATGGGATACCGTGTGGATTCTTGGTTTCAAGACTCGAGAAATCTGGACAACTACGGCTTGGTGGAGGCTGCAGGAATCTTCTGGCACGGAGAACAAGTTGTTGTGCCAAACTCGGGAGACCTTCGAGCAAAGGTTATCTCCCAGTTCCACGACCTGCCGGTCGCAGGTCACGTGGGACCCCGAAAGACCGGACAGGCACTCTCGGACCACTATTGGTGGCCAGGGTGGAGTGTTGATGTCCGTAAGTATTGCATGACATGCGACCCATGTCTTCGGAATAAGGCTAGTAACAAGAAGCCTTCGGGACTCCTCCAGCAGCTTCCCATTCTTGGGACTCCATGGGAGTGCGTCAGCATGGACTTCATTACTGGTCTTCCGGACACGGCCCGTGGCCACGATGCAATACTAGTGGTTGTGGATCTTTTGACGAAGATGACACATTTCATTCCAACAACCACCGATGTCAACGCAGAGGAGACCGCTCATCTCTTCTTTGAGGTTGTCGTATTGTACCACGGCTTCCCGTTACACATTATCTCTGATCGAGATCGAAAATTTGCTAGTAAGTTCTGGCAAAAGATGCACGAGTACTACGGCAGCGAGTTGCAAATGTCGACAGCGTTTCACCCTCAAACGGATGGACAAACAGAGCGCATGAATCGGACTATGGAGCAGATGCTCTGCATGTACGTGGACCCTACCATGCATGATTGGGACGAATTCCTAGCACTGGCAGAGTTTGCAGTGAACAACTCGGTGAACGAGTCCACACAGTTCACACCGTTCGTGTTGAACAGTGGTCGGCATCTAGTGGTACCCTCTTCATTGGTGAAGAGTGGGAGTACAGGAGGGCAGGTTCCTTCCGCTCAAGCCTTTGTCGAGCGCATCGACTCCTTGTTATAGGAGGCGAAGGGTCACCTTCAAGCAGCTCGGCAGCGACAAAGGCATATGCCGACAAAGGTCGCCGGGAGGTGTCGTTTGACATCGGTGACAAAGTGCTGCTTAGCACTAAAAACCTTCGGTTGAAGTCGCCAGGGGAAAGAAAACTTCTACCCAAGTGGATTGGGCCGTTTCCCATTGTGGCACGCATCGGGCCAGTGGCATACCAATTGCTACTTCCGCCGAGTATGAAGATACATGACGTGTTTCATGTGAGCCTGCTGGCTCCATACACGGCAGAAAAAACCGTTCAGCCACCGGCAGCAGTCCTGGTTGCCGACGGCCAATACGAGGTTCTTCGCCTACTCCAGCACCGAGAGCGTACTCTTTGGTCGCGCGTTGTCAGGGAGTACCTCGTTCATTAGGTTGGTTGTGGACCTGAACACCATTCATGGGAGCCCGAATCTCGGTTGCCCACAGGGGTGGTCAATGAGTACTAGAGCGAGCTTGCAGCTCGCACGGATCGACGCGTGGCAGGAGGTACCACCTGAACGCGGAAAAGTGAACAACATTCCCACAGGGCAGCATTCATGGACATCGACCATAGGAGGTTGGGGACGCCCAACATTGTTGTCGCGCGGACGCTCCAGCCTAAAGGGGGGAGGCCGCTAGCCGTGCTGACCTATAAGCTGCAGCTTAGGTCTAAGTACCATGCACGTGTTTATGTTTAGCTCGTGATTGAAATTATTAATTTTCTTTCACAATGTTGATGACTCACTGACTGACAATCCTACTTGTTGTTCATGAACCGGGACGGTTCATAATTAGTGGGGAGGAATGTAGCGGGAGGGCCGGTTCGGCCCTCCCTCNACAGGGGTGGTCAATGAGTACTAGAGCGAGCTTGCAGCTCGCACGGATCGACGCGTGGCAGGAGGTACCACCTGAACGCGGAAAAGTGAACAACATTCCCACAGGGCAGCATTCATGGACAGCGACCATAGGAGGTTGGGGACGCCCAACATGGTTGTCGCGCGGACGCTCCAGCCTAAAGGGGGGAGGCCGCTAGCCGTGCTGACCTATAAGCTGCAGCTTAGGTCTAAGTACCATGCACGTGTTCATGTTTAGCTCGTGATTGAAATTATAAATTTTCTTTCACAATGTTGATGACTCACTGACTGACAATCCTACTTGTTGTTCATGAACCGGGACGGTTCATAATTAGTGGGGAGGAATGTAGCGGGAGGGCCGGTTTGGCACTCCCTCCTCGCTGATGCGAGGGGTGGTTACGCACCACCCCTCGCGTCAGCGAGGGTTGGCCGGCGGCCAGCAATTTGCTGGCCGCCGGCCAGCTCGCTGCCGGCCGACTGGACGGCCGGCCACTAGCCGGCCAGCCGCCAGCCGCCGATCGCGGCCTCAGCCGGATCGGCGGCTGAGAGGCCACGAGGGCCTCGAGGGCGAGGCCTCGTGGCCTCGTGCCCTCGCCCCCCCCTCGCCCTGCTTGCAAATGAGCAAGAGAGGATGAGGGATAGGGGGAGCGAGAGTGAGGTCAAAACTGTTGGCGCAAAATCGCTAGCGTGCCTCGCACGCGACGATTTCGCGCCAGAACGACAAAAAGAAACTCGAAGTTTGTTTATGACGAACTTCGACGTAAAACAAACGGAATAAATCGTGCGAACACATGAGTTCGAGGTAAAAACCCCCGGTTTGGGTCCCAAAACCAGGGGTTTGGTTAAAAACGGAAATGGGCCTCCGGAGACTCAAAATATTCGAGTCTCCCTGCTCTGGGTCATTGATGACGATTGCCTCTCAATCTCGCGAAGGGGGTAAACCCCTGACGCGGACTGAGAACGCCATTCTGCGAACTCCGACGACGACTTCAGAGCAGGAGCTGGAGATCCAGCCCGTTACAGAGGGGAGAGGGACGGGTGGGTAAGGGTTAGTAACAAAAAGTGGCCACCAAAAGGGCATCAAATCAACTTGAAGGTTGCCCAAACGGCAAGCTTTCATGGGGCGTCAGGTTTGAAAAACTGTGAAAGTATGATGTCTCGTTGAGGGTTATCTTGTAGGAACACACATGAAGGCGAAAATAGTAACTTAGGTCAGATCCTTGCGAAAATGTTGATTAGAACTATATCGGTAAGGAAAACACAAACATACTTAATGTTTTCCAAAAAAAGATTGCCAAAATTTCCTGAATGTCAGAAAGACCATCCGACCATTCTGGTCGACCTACAGCTTTGAGCACTGTAGCGAGGGTTGAGCTTCTGGTGACCAGAATTCAGGTAGGTCCTTTTCTCTCCCCATGTCATTGACCTGACACCTATGGACGAAAACACGAAGTATCTGGTTGATTTGTCCGATCTGAAATAGTGTGAAAGACCGCCTCTCAAGTGACCATTCCACAGCCACCTCCCACGACCGGAGCTGAGCCCTGGTGAGTTGTCGCTGGCGCCAATCCGTAATCATCGGGCTGCCCTCCCCACGTCCGCTTGATCCGCTGGTACATACGCACGACAGCACGCTGCCTCCCTCTCCCACATACCGTCCGCGAGGCTGAGTGGGGTCGGGAGGGGGTGGCAGGCGGTTGGGGGGAATGGGGAGGCGCCAACTCCCCTTCCCTAGTCTTCCCACCTAGCCTATCCGGTCTGAGAGGCAAAATGCGGAGAGGAGCTGCTGCAGTTGCACAGAGCAGCCGCAGCAACAGCAGCAGAAGCAGCAGAAGAAGAAGCAGCAGCAGCAGCAGCAGCAGCAGCAGCAGCAGCAGCAGCAGCAGCAGCAGCAGCAGCAGCAGCAGCAGCAGCAGGAGCAGCAGCAGTAGCAGCAGCAGGAGCACCAGCAG
Organism: Penium margaritaceum; assembly: GCA_023375785.1. NCBI lineage: Eukaryota > Viridiplantae > Streptophyta > Zygnematophyceae > Desmidiales > Peniaceae > Penium > Penium margaritaceum. The sequence continues at coordinate 4,260 of SZWC01030904.1, read as the reverse complement.
CAGCAGCAGCAGCAGCAGCAGCAGCAGCAGCAGCAGCAGCAGCAGCAGCAGCAGCAGCAGCAGCAGCAGCAGGAGCAGCAGCAGTAGCAGCAGCAGGAGCAGCAGCAGCAGCAGCAGCAGCAGCAGCAGGAGCAGCAGCAGTAGCAGCAGCAGGAGCAGCAGCAGCAGCAGCAGCAGCAGCAGCAGCAGCAGCAGCAGCAGCAGCAGCAGCAGCAGCAGCAGCAGCGGCAGCAGCAGCAGCAGCAGCAGCAATAGCAGCAGCAGCAGAAGAAGAAGCAGGAGCATCAGAAGCAGCAGCAGCAGCAGCAGCAGCAGCAGCAGCGGCAGCAGCAGCAGCAGCAGCAGCA
>SZWC01030902.1:4254-21134 GCA_023375785.1 Penium margaritaceum | reverse complement strand
GATATAGATATAGATATAGATATAGATATAGATAAAGATATAGATATAGATATAGATATAGATATAAATATAGATATAGATATAGATATATATAGATATAGATATAGATATAGACATATGTATATAGATATAGATATATTTACATAGATATAGATATAGATAAAAATATACATATGGATATAGATATAAATAAAGATATAGATTCAGATATTCATATGCATATGGATATGGATATGGATATGGTTATAGACTTAGATATAGATATAGTTATATTTATAGAAACATATTTAGATATAAGGTATGTTTAATCAATGCTGAGGAGGGATGCTCATGTCTGTTTTATGCCAAGTTTTATGAGCCCCTCTTAAAACAATTGCTAACATAGCATATGCCTATCATGTATGCCCAAGAATAAGTCTGATTCCACACGTAGATCAAGTTGTTTGACGCTGAATGAATAACGGGACCCTTCCATCGGACTTTTCCATCAAATAAACAACCAGAGAAAAATAGCATCGGACAAAGAGCTTAAGAGCCTTGAGGCTCCACCCATCAATGGGTGGAGCCTCAAGGGTGGAGCCACCCTGCTGTGACTGCTGCACAACAAGCTGAGCTTTGAGCTCCATGAGCTCAATGCGGAGTTTCAGCACTTCCGGGTTGTTGTCCTCCGCCTTTTCTTCTTCCTCGAGGTCGTTCAGGTTCCAAACCGCAGCTTGAAGTGTCTGCAACTGCATAAGCTTCGAATCACGCTTCCACGGGTCCCCGACAGCTCACACGAAATCCTTCACTTGTTTGGCTTCGGAGTACCCCGGGATATGGCGTATGAGTTGCCTCACACGCATCGCCAAGCTTTCGGCAGATTCTCCGGCGCGACGCTTCAAAGTGGCGAGACCATGAACGGCCTTCCCCACGTCGGTCGACGCCCGAGTCTTGAACTGGTTCTCAAAGCATGCCTAAAAGTGCGCCTCCGTGAGTGGTGGTGCTCCGACGATCTTAGAGTCTTCAATCACATGCTGGTACCATACAGTGGCCATCCCATCCAAGTGCATCCTCAACCAACACAACTTTTGCAAATCCGTAGCACGGGGGTCAAAAACCGAGGAGAGAGCCGACTCGGCTTCCTCCTTCCAATTTAGAGTCACTTCGCCTTCATTGCCGAAGGTGCACCACGGGTGCCAGAGCTCCCATGCCAACGAGTCCCAAAACCGGCGCCCCACCAGATCCAACGGCGACGGGCGCGCCTTGGCTTGCCATTCCTACAACCAAAAGCACGTTAGAATTGTGGTCCAAGTTGCCGTCGCGCAGCGGAAGAGAGGACAACTTGTTCCCGTTGACGACCTCTTCGTCTCAAGCCTCCGTAGCTTCGGTCTTACCGTCTGAGTGCCGACGCGATCGCTTCCGTCCCTGGCCGAGCCTCTCTTGCTCGCCAAGACGAAGCGACTCGAGCGCGCGGCTCACTTCCTCCACCTCGGGTGGCACTCCCGCAAGCCTTCGACTACGGCGAGGTTGAGCCAGCGTCCCCAAATATGGCTCCAGCCGAAGGGTAGAGCCTCAAGGCCTTGATGCCAATCTCACGGAAAATCATGATATGGCATCATGGTTTCTCATTTCCGGTGTATTTGTTTTGGTGGTGTGTTAATTGCCGATTCTATTTTGTTCTGAACAAGTTATCAACGTTTTTCACCAAGCCATTTTCCAGCCACATTCCTCCTTACCGTATGTCCGGATTACCCCAATGGGCTGCCGATGGCAAGCGTTCAGCCGTGTGATTGAAAAACTTCAAATATCAAATGAAACAATGCAATTATTTGTGACCCCTTCAATATATGGTGGACGCTTTGTATGAAACTCTTGATAGCGAATGTTTGCTAGAATGGCAAGTCATCATCACATTGGCTTTGAATGTACTGTTTAGTTGTATTTATTTGCATAAAGTAGATAGGCATTGGATAGTATGGCGCCTTCATTACAACACTTTTAGCCACACTACTATTCTTTCAAGCATCACGCATGGGTGACAGAAGGTGAGCATGAGTGCGGGTCAAAGGTAGGGTCGAACTAGGAACCCCATGTAAATTTAGTCTTAAAATTAACAGAAATGTATTTGTGATTTTAAATCGATGCATTTTTTATGATTTAAGAAATGCTATGCACGAATGATTGTATTGATGCATATTAATAAGCTTTTTAATATTTACATACATGTTTATTGCAATCATGCATGCACAACTTTTGAATGGACATGGATCCTGATATTGAAATAATGTCATATAGAATATATTAAAAATGGAATAATCACTTCATTTTTTCAAAGCATCCTGAATGAATGGAAAAAAAAATAATGCAACAATTTTATCAAATCATAAACTTAAGAATGTTTTTTTTCCATTTATGCTTTGTAAAAGTAGAATGATTGCATCAGTAATTTATTTTTTTGTATCACCAAATACATTCATACCTTGATTTATTTTCTTGTATACTTCATTTGATGTTTGTATCCGATTTTTAATAATAAATTTAATCAATAAATATCTTTTTTGGATTCATATACATGGAATATTTACGTGATATACTTTGGAACTACATTATATTGAATAAGCAAGTTTTGAATCGATTTTCACTTCACATGTGTACTTAAAAACACATACACCCTTATAAACTTGTTCCACATAACTCTTGTAAATTGTTTTAAGTTTCATATTTCTATCACTCACATGTTTCAATTTCTCATCATTATCCTTCATTTCAATTTTATGGTGTTAATTGGGCAGATTCAGTTAACCATGAATCAAGTATGTTGCCTTCAATATTGTCTTTTTCTTTCTTGTTAAAACGCGCTATATGGATCGATGCTTGGAAGTAACTTGAAGTTGTTTTATAATTTCTTGTTTCAAAAAAACTCGCACTAGATTCAAGGATTCTTTGGGAGCTATTTGTTAATCGTTCTTTGTGATTTTTTCTCCATTGCATTGGAACTACGTCCCCCTCATTGAGGAACGACCACGTTCTTATGATTTGAGGTGGATCCACCTTTTGCTGCTTATTGTAACGTTCGCGCGCGTGCGAGGACGGTTTCAGAGGCAAAACCCTATGTAGGGCCCACGCACTCGTCTACACGAAATGGCGTTGAGCCCATGGTTGGCTTAGGCATTGAGCATACGTCAGATCGGGTTCACCGCTACACGCGAAATCAGCGTAGGGCTTCTCTCGTTGCAAAAGATTTAGGCCATGCCTGGAAACTCCCGAGTAAGCTCATTGAGTTCGTTTTCAATGCACGCCGAAGCGTCATCGCACCTTCCTTGACAAGGCTTACCCGAGTAACGCTTGATGCTTTTTCAAAACAAAAATTTTGGTCCCCCCTCCCCCCCCCAAATACTACTGCGCGAACCCCAACTAGTCGAGCGCCGCATGTCAGCCCACACAAACCCTACCTTTGCGAGGGCACCCCACCCCCCTTGCGCATACGTCTGACTCGTCTCAAGGTTAGCGCAAGGGTGCATGTGCCCACACAAGTCCAAAGTGCGCGTGGGGTCCCTCCCATCTCACATGGACTAGTACATCCTGTCAGAAAGTGGCGGCGATCTCCTGAAGACAGCAACATCCGTAATGAACAATGGATGCAGACATGGACATGGGGGATGTTGAAGCGGCTGAGGAAGCCCTCATGGAGCACATTATCATATTTGCCCTCTTCTTATGCATCTACGCCGCTTTTCCATACCTCAAGCGCTCCTATGTCACTCGCCCTCTCACTGGCCACGACTTCACCACCGTGCTTCTAAGTAGGGAGGCAAATGCAGTGCATGTGTACGAGGTCTTGGGCGTCGACCCCTGGCGGTTTGATGCTCTTGTGGGCATACTACGCATGGCGAGTCTCACACCGACGCGCCATGTTTCTGTGGAAGAATCTGTTGCCATGTTCTTGGCGCACATCGTTGGGGGAAAGGGACAGAGGCGAGAGGTGGAGATGTTCGAGCACTCAAGAGAGACTATCGGTCGGCATTTCGAACGTGTCATGGCGAAATTGTTGCCTCTTGGACCAGCCTTCATCACACAGCATGACCCAAACACCATCCCCTCAAAGGTGGCCCGTAGTGTGAGGTACATGCCATGGTTCAAGAATTGCATCGGTGCAGTCGACGGCACCCACATCCGCGCATGGGTTCCCCCGCAGGACCAAGCACCTTACTAGAATTGAAAGGGGCAGAAGAGCCAAAACGTCTTCATTGCCGTTAACTTCGATGAAACTATTGCATGGGTGAAGGAGGGATGGGAGGGGAGTGCACACAACGCGCGAGTGTACGGGAGTGCCAGACAGGGGGGCTTTGTGCCACCACGCGGTCGTTACTACTTGGCCGATGCCGGATATCCTTTGTCCACTGATCTTCTGACACCATATCGTGGTGTTCGGTACCACCTTCGAGAGGAGGCACTGGTGGGGGAACAAGCACAGCCGCAGACAGCATAGGAACCATTCAACTTGCACCACTCTAGTCTACGAATGACTGTAGAGCGCGTGATTGGCCAGCTCAAGTTCAAGTTCAAAATCCTCAATGACATGCAGGGCTATGCCATAGCTGCCCAGACGGACATCGTCATTGCCTTCTGCATCCTTCACAACATATTCCTCAAATTTGGCAATGAGCACCATCAATACAACGAGGACTACGAGCTGAACATAGCAGAGGCTAGAGCATGGCAACCAGGTACGGATGATGCATTCAACAATGATGATGCCCCTGTAGAAGCACGTGCAGTGTGCGATGGAATTGCTAGGGAGATGTGGTTAGCCTACAACACAGAGAGGCTGCTATCGAGAGCTGCCTAGAATAATTTAATGTTATACGACATTGTATCCAATGTAGAAGGGACTGTCCTGAATGTCCACAGTGCCCATTGCAAAATGTTTGTGACCATGAAGTCATGTCGTGCAACATAACATGAGAACGTTGTTTACGTTTTTGAATTCCAATGAATCATTCATTCCATGGTGTACATCTTATGTTGCAATGTAATATCTACAGATTATGGGCCTAATGGATTTCCACATGCGAATGGGCTTCATTGTGTCATTTTCATTCACACAATAAGTTTGCAAGGCATAATTGCACACACCACCTTCACTCCTTCCTAGGCAAAATTGCAAACACAAGTTTGAATGCGTGGTAGCACAAGTCTGCAATCATGGAATGTTCAGAATCATCTAGCAATGAAGTTCTATGGCAGCATGCACACTATGACCACAGCACTTGCAACAAACCGCCTACCTGCAGCATAGCCACGACTATAAGCTGCACGCACTTGGCCACTTTGTGCTGCATTCTGACACGCTACGCAAGCGGACAGGTCCCTCACAAGCACAAGTACATAGCAGACAAAAAACCTTAAGAAGGAGGCAAACAAGTTGCTCTCGTGTTGCATGAAGACCACTGTCCCCATCGCACTCAAGTCCTACGCCTCTGCACAATATAGTCAAGCACACACACCAAACACAATGAGGATTTTGATAGTGCATACAAAACCACAAACAAGAAGAGAAACATGCAGAAGATAACTACATCCACACATACAATATCAGTGCAAGCAATACGAAGGACAGATTATGGCCTGCACAAGGAAGAGAGGCAAGAGGGAGGTGCACATACCTCAGTCCACCCAGTGCTCTTGGGTGACCCTATCAGCCTTGCAGAATAGCTTTGCCATCCTTGGTGTGCGGCTGAGTTGCTTCAGAATGGCGGCCTTCTTCGACGGTGGAACGTCGAGTACGTTCACCACTATGTTGGACGCCATCTCCAGCCATTTCAGCTAGTCGCCACCATGCATACTCTCCACACTATGCGCTAGTGCCAACGCAGTTTGGGCAAGGCTCTTTCTAGCGCTTAAACCTGCATGACCGCGGGCCACACCAAAGGCAAATCCCTCCTCTAGTGCCCTCTGTACCCCTGCTGCTGCGCCTCCCTGTCTAGCCTCCTCTCCCACGCGTCCGCCTCTGCCTCCCACTCCCTGATTTTCCTCTCCCACTCCCGCACCATTGCCAACACCTCCACCAACTTCCGCCATTCCTCCACCCAACCCGCCATCAGCAGCCGCACCTCCTCCAATGCCTTCACCGCCAGCTCCCGCCTCTCTGCCACCTGCTCCCCCTCCGCCTCCTCCCTCTCCACCTCCACCAACGCCGTCTGTCGCACCATGCATGCCTCCTGCAGCACCACCGCCTGCAAGGTTAGGTCCACCAGCACCAAATGCACCTCCGGGAGGAGCTTGGCGACGTCCGCCCACTGCTCCCTGATCCTGATCCGCTACACCTGCAACGCCTCCTGCTCCACCATGTAGTAATGCATCCACTCCTCTGCCCTCTCCCCCATCCCCCCCACCACCGTTTGAAAAACTGCCGTCGCACAATGGCTCGCACGCATGCGGCGTCAACGGCCACCTCGTGGTCGTGAACCGCCCGGACAAGGGCGTTTGCTACACCAACCGGGTTTGCCGCAATACGCGCCACAATGGCGCAGCCGTCGTCCCCGTCTACGAGAGGCTCAATCTTCACCGGACGCACGTCGTCCGCCACTGGTCCGTTGTTCAAATCTTCAATGCGGGCAGTGTTCCCTTCCCCAAGGAACATGAGGGCGTCATCATCATCCTCCCCCGGGTTGAGATCTGCCCCCCCCTCTACAACCACAATGTCCCCCCTCCCCCGCCATCCACCACAGGCGCCGCTTCAAGCAAAGGCACTTGATTAGGTTCGTCTACCACAAGGGGGAACAATGAGCCCACTACTGTGCGCGGCCTAGGCTGCCACCGTGGTGCATGGTTTGCAGCACGGAGAAAATCTGCCGCTCCACGTCTAGTGGCGGCCTCATGAGGCCACGCGTCATAGCACGCCTCTAACCATTGAAACTTGTGGTCAGAGAACGCAGGCTGTCCAAACTTATCAATGGTGCAAAACTCGTCCGAGCATGCTAGGTCGAGCACCGGCTTCGCATCATTCCAACCAGCCCCATTGAGGTTTGCACATTCAATCAATGCGCGTAAATGGGCTTTCAAGTTGCGCACCCTCACCGAGACTTGCTGTCGGGTGTAGACGTGCTCATGCGGGTCCTTGCCGTTGGCCTCCCGTTCCCGCTTCAGCCGCCAGTTGAAGTCTTTGGTGAGGTCGTCGTAGATTGCGTTGGTCCACATCGGCAGTTTGCGATTGCTTTTCGGGAACTTCCGCACACACAATAACAGCACGTCTGTGTCGAAAGGGTCGAACCACGGACGGTGCTTCTCCAAGTCCTCTTGCTGGCTGCCCACCACCTCCGTTAACTGCTGCCATGACCACTGTGCAACACCCCCTTGGCTGCTTCCCCCTTCTGCTATAGCACCTGCTTGCCCAGCATTTGGAGCAGCAAGCATTATCGGGCGGGCCTGATAAGTTCGCAGCCGCTTCGCCTTAGCCTTAGCGATTGGGCGGGGGGGCGACAGCCTTAGCTTGGCGAGTCGCTTGATGCGTTGGGCCCATTTCCTACGGCGGGCTATGCAGCGTTTGCTGGCGGACGGGCCCCAACAACGGATAGGTTGGATGGGGCCCTCGGAGGGGATAGCGCGGCCGTGGCGGCTGATGGGGACGCAGCACGCGAAAGTCGCTCAAGGGACAAGGCGGCAGCTGAAGTTCGTGGGCCGTTGAACGGACGACGGACCACGTGAGCCTTGGGAGCCATGGCAGGGGGGGGGGTTGGGAGGACCAGTCAACAGCGGCAATCGAGAGCGACCTAACTCACGTAACGTGCATGCATCGAACTACACGTGAAACCCTAGCCCGTGAACTAGACAAGGCATGGGAATATAGATGCATGCCTTGAGTAAGCAGGGAAAACTGTGAAATTTTCACCAAAAGAAATTCGAAACATGTAAAAATCGAGTGCAAGCGTCGCAAACCCTACCAAATGTCGGGGACTGCACAGACCGAGGGTCGTTGCCAGCCGTGACTGCTTACTCGCGTCACTTGACTAACATTTCTTAGTCGAGGAGCCTACTTGGGAGTTTCCAGGCGGGGCCTTAGGTATGGTGTGGCAAATTTCGCGACGCTAATATCTCATGATATCGCTCTCGTTGACCGCTATACATCAACACACACAGAGGACTAAATCTACGTTGTAGTTCCCTAGACTTTGCTCCACTTTTGCGCATACCCCCCCCCCATGATACTTGCGATGAACTACTCGCGCGACATGTGTAGGAACAAGTGAAGCGAAAATGACTTCATCACTTGAGACACATGTGAACAGTGATGTTGATGCGTACGATGAAGCAATACAAAACTTTTGTTGAACATTTCGACAGGAACTCCACCTTACACCTGACCGGTCAGAGCTGCCCAGGTTGCCGGCTTGTGGCTGCTTTTCGGCATCCCGGTTGAATTTACACGTGTTCCTCATCTTGCCCGAGCTCATTGGGTTTGACGTATTTAGGCAGTATTTTTGTTTAATTTTCTTTTTTCTCTATTTTCTTCGTCACGAACAAGCGGAATCTTTGGCGAAAGCCCATTTCTGTGTCAAGTGCGAGGATTCCCAGTCAGTTGCAGTCGAACTCAAGATCATACATGCTACTTGGAACGAGCGCCGGTACTTTCACGAAGAGAACGGTAAGGTTCATGGAAACTACTTAACCGTACAAGTACAAGGGATACGCGCCATGTTAAAAAACACGGCAACATTGGTAATATGAGCATGTCGTATTTTAGTATCTCAAGCAGCACCGCACTACACCTAATGCAAAAGCTACTGTATGAAGTGACCGATAATGCGTTATGGCAACTCCATGTACAACGAGGACTTCTCAGGGATAGTGCTTTAAAATCGAGATGGTAGCAACTTGAGTTGGAAAATTCATCGATGCTGTAGGTCTTCAAACGAGTTATAGCAACTTTGCTGACGTCATTGATTGGAGCTTCCTCGACATGGCTTTGTTTCCGTAAGCAGTGTCGATGTCGTTTCTGCGGAACTATCGAGGATGATGGATTAGCCAGTTTTTCTGGTTGTAGATCGGTGGTTATCAATAGCTGCTTTCCTAGAAACCATCGGCTTTGGGGAGGGTCCTTGCAAAACACGATATCTCTGGCCGGTAGAGGAAGCGATAGATGTAAACATCGCAGAAATACCTGCAAGCAACGCAAAGGAGCGCGGTTAGGAGTGGTGCGTGAAGTTGCTCGCAAGAGTCCAGAAATCCATTCCGGAGTTGTGACCAACGCACAACAAAATAGGGTACCATGCACGAACAGTTCCGTTGGAACCTAATCCAACATCCGCAAGGTAACATGACGTGTCATTATTGTTCTATTTCCCTTCGTACCCCTTCCAACTCGAGTTGCTACCAACTCGATTTCAACGCACTATTCCTTAGAATCCTGCCAGCAATCAATAAGACGAGACGTCATGATGAGAGTCTTGCTTCTTGGAACGGAAGAAAACCGAAAGAGAATGCCATCAATGATAGAAGAGAATGTTCGTGCATGGCTCCTGACAAACCCGATTTCTGTTTTGTTTGAACGAGGATGTGGTCCTCGATGACTGGGAACAGGTGTTTTAATTATCATGACTACACAATTTCCGACCGAAGAACTACAGGACTTCAAGGACCATTGACGGTTGTCGACATTCTGTCCATCTCGTGATGTACGCACCCAACATTGAAGGAACATTGAATGCCTCGCAATGCTTCCTCTTGGCAACTGTTTGGATGTCCCCGCAACTCGCATAGGACTATGGCCAAACGATAGACGACAATTTTTTTGGCTGTCTAGCGTTGTTGGCGGAAGGTCGTCGACGATGGACAGCCATCTCTATGCGGTCGACAGATATTTATTACTATTTTTTTTGGTTTTTAAGATGGTCCAGGCAGATAATCCCTCCCGGTCGACAGATAAACTGGCCGCGATGTCCTCGCCAGTCAACGACGCGTGTCATCGCTCGTGAAATGGCCGGTTTTCCGGAAGCTAGTAGGATTATTCCTTGGGATGAATCGTCATCGCAAGTGACCTAGCTAAATGGATATGTCAAAGACATTGTACTGCAGCCAAACGATTCATGATTTCGGAACGAATGATGTGCGTCCAGCGGTCAGGCAAACAGTGTTCTATATTGGCGTACGCGCTAACACATCTGGTAGACGACTGCTTCCAGATGGTTGCTTGGATCGGCGATCGAATACAGCAGCAAACTATTGCAGTTCCGTGCGAGCGACAGCATTTTTCCAAGAACGACAGAATAAGCCCTTACTCGTGCAACCAGGACGCCTCCGTCAGCGACTTCAAATGGCTTGTCTTCATGTTGTCCAGTTGCATCATACGCTTCGGCCGAGGTAACACACAACGCAGTTCACGCTGAACAAGATACCACGGGACATGCCTCGCGTATCAACTATGCTGGCGAAGATACGCTTGCTGCTCGCCAACAGGACAAGAAAGAACAGCTGAGCCAAAAATAGGTGCCGTAGACAAGATGAAAGCACCGGAATGCATGTGGTACAAAATCTTTCCGTCTTTGTGAAATAAAAGGTTTGCCTGGATACCTTCACAATCTTTTGCTTAATAATTGTTTGTGTGGTACGGCTGGAGTGATTGAATGAGAAGTTTTATGCATACTCATACATGGGAAGAAATTTTTAACGTTTTGCTCTATTTTGTATCCTTCACTTAGTCACTTGATTGTTCGACAAATTTTGAAGTTTGTACATTGCAAAACAATCAAAGAATATGTCTAGAAGTATTGGGCACTCATTTTCAATAATTGGCTTCCAATCACTATCCACTCTCACCTTCGATCAACATTACTACCCTTTCATGAAGCTCAAACATGTACCCGAAAAAATTTGTTGATGGTCAACATGGCGGTTCTTAAGGCCATAAAATACAAATTTGACACACCATTAATTGATTTCGGCCAATAATGCCTCAAAACAATATCAAAACACAATGTTGAGATTAAAAATCAACTAACCACTACCAAAACTAAGGTTCATTTTCTTTCTTTCACAAAGTTTACAGCCTCTCCACAATAAAATTGATTTCAATGTAATCTTCGATACATAATGCTTTTTTTTGCACTTTAAGATGCAGCAATTGCATTGTTTTTGTGAATTTCATCACAATCATAGGAAAAAATAAGTGTTGTGAATTCGATGATTTTCTATGTGCTTAAGTTTAGAGTGTGATCCGTCTAAAAACAAACATCGCACAGAACCGTGTTTTCACCATCATAAGAATGGATGAGATAAAATGAAAGTGACTTCACCTATGTTAACATCCAAGCTTAGAGAGGGTGAAGTGGCCATCTTGGAATCTCCACTCTTCACATAGCTAGAAAAATCGTCGAAACGAAAAATGGGCTCCACTTCATGGCTTTCCAAAGAGAGAAAGTAGGTGTGAGACCTAAATACTTTATTAAGCACTCCTATCCTCAAATTTTCATGTACATTTTTCTATATGAATTTGTGTGGTTGTTTCTTACAAAATAAATTCTACACCATCAAGAAGGAAAAAATGTTCTTAAGTGATGTTGAAATCACTTTTAACATCACTGGTAAACAAGCAAACCACAGATTCATTGCAAGGCAGGCCTTGAAAAAGCAATGAAATGAACTCTTTAGAGGTCAATGACAAAAAAATGAAAGAGAACTTCAAAGTCCGACACAAACAAGAATCGGGCACATCAACGTATCTTCATATGAAACCATCATATAACATGTGTGGCAGAGAGGGTGAAAAAATCACGAACCCATGAAATTGTGACAATGAACATAATCTACACTCCTTGAAAATAAGGAATATAAATCCTCTTGATCCTCAAAAGGAAAGTAACCACTCTCTTGCGAGAGAAAATCAACCAACCCCTCAACCTTCCTGACATAATCAACCAAATGCTTAACAAATATTCCATGCGCAATGACACCATGTGCCCCGTATCAACCCTGGAAGATATGTAATGGAGAACTTTTTTTGTCCAAAATTTGTGAAAAGATTAAAGACTTGCATTGCAACGCATGGCATGAGGCACCAAAACAACATTTTTGACTCATCAAGGGTTCCTTGCAACTCACATTGGTAGCATTAGCATTAATGTTGTTTTGAAAAAATAAGAACATGTGATATATATTGTACATATATGTCATTTTTCTGTTTCAAATGCACCATCATTTCTTCAATTTTGGTTTTTCTTTCCATGATGTTCTTATACCAACTATTATTCTAAAAAAACGGGTACCTCTGGATTTCATCCTCAAAGAAAGAAGACAAGTTCATGTACCTAAACATGTTTCAAAGTCCATCCTCACAAACATAAACATAAAAATGTTGGGAACCTAGTTTTAAAAGGCCAACATTGATAAACACAAAAAATAGTGAGTAGATCAAGTCATATTTGATGTCTCAAATGTTTAAATATTTTCTGTAAAAACATATTGACCCTCATTTCAGAGACAATTTTCATTTCACTCAATATTATCAAAGCCCTTAGATGTTCTTCAATGCTCTTAATATCATTTCTTACAATATCAATAGAGATCACAAATCACAACAACCAAGTTTATCTCCCCATTCAAACAAAAACTAAAGAAACTTGACATGAAGAAAGAAAAAAATACCTTATTTACACAAAATAAATTCTTCAATAAAAGTACATCTCCTTGAAAATTGAAAACTTTCCATCATACCCAGATCGTTCCATCATACAATGATCGGACCTCTAGTTTCTAAAGGAAATAAACAAAAAAACATTAGTTTCTAGTTATCTAGCCTGAAAATATGATGTACGTTATTTAGGATTGAGCAACACATTGAGACATCAAAAATTCATATATTGATTTTTTTTGGGTTTTTTTAGGAATAACATCTTTGAATTCAAAAATAAAAATTCATCAAGACATCTCATGGAAAGCGGAAACATTCATGAATGAAAAGAATGTGAATCAACTATATTACATGGTCTAAAGGACAGGACATCCTTATCAAATATTAGAAAAGCCACGAAAATCATTGCGTTAAGATTTCACGTGGAAAATTTAAAGACATGTAGAAGCAAAAGATTTTAAAATAATGAAGTTTTTGTTTCGATGTTTTGGACATGATGTTATCAATTTGCAATAGTTCTAAGTCCATTTCAGTCACCATTCCATTAAGAATGTCACATCCAAAAGAGCCAAGAACTTGTTTACCTTGAGTTTTCACTTACAAGAGTGTTGACAAAAAAGTATTCTTTCTTATGTTTGTTTTCTCAAATGCAGATATGCATGACAAACATTCATTCCTTGTTCTTCCACATAACCATGGAATGGACAAAAGGTCTCCTAAAGCATGAACACAGGTCGAGAAAAGTGATGTGATGATTTTTTCTTACTACATTCATATTCCAATGAATACTAATGTTATCTTCTTTGTCGATATCATTTGAATGAATGTAGCCATCATACACTTAGAAGCTTTGAATGTTTGTTTTCTACAGCTCTCTTAAAACCTACAAGAGTCGTAAAAAAACCTCCGTTTGGGAACAAAATACATATGCTCGATTGACAAATCTTTCCTCGTTGATAAATATTGTAACACGCTCCGCAAAGCCATTTGAGCGTGAATTGCATTTTCAGGAAAAAGTATGATGTTGAAACAAGAATACTTTACGTTAAAAACTCTTTCAATTTTCAAGAACCTTGTAGCATTTCTCCCAACATGATTGGGGAGGAGTTGAGCTGTCCTGGCAGCTGTGATGCTCTCACGACACGCCATGAAATGTGCCATCTTGGAAAACCGGTCCACCACCACCAACAGCGTGTTGTTTCCTTGCTACGTCACAAGCAACCCGATAATGAAGTTGAGCAAGATACCTTTCCATGACCTCACTGGTATAGGCAATGGTTGTAGCTCCCCTAGTGGCTTGGTCCTTCGTGCCATGATGCATTAGCACACATTACAAGGCTCACAAACCTCTTGCAATCAATTGCCTTTGACAACGATCAACATTGGCTTGCCAAGGCTTTGAGTGTGTTATGAAAGCCAAAGTGACACAAAAAGTGGTGTCATGGGCCTCCTCCAGCAAAAACTCCTTCAATGGCGCATAGTTTGACACAACAATCCTCTGCTTTTGCCCCCTTTGCGAATCCGTTCCATCCCACGTGGCGTCTTTTTTAGCACTGCCCATGAACTAAAAGTCCACGCCATAGCCGTACTTAAACAGGTTATGCATATCTGGAGATTACATCATCACTCAGATGGCGTTCAGGCTCAAGTTCGGCCTCCGCGATGCAAGCTTTGTCGAGATCACCTTCCCACTATTACACTAGATATCTTAAAAAAAAACCCCCTAAAAAAACTCCATCCAGCAAGTTCGTTGGTGACTAAGGTTTGGCTTTGTTTAGAGGCACTTCATAGAAAAATGATCCGTGATGACAACGCAACGTCACAAATCGAGGTAGCACCTCGAGTGCTTGAATGCATTGATCATCGCCAGCATCTCCTTCTCTAGGATTATGTAGTTTTGTTCTGCCCCTCGCAACTTGCTAGATGCGTACGTAACCGGGTGTGACTCCTTTCCGTGATCTTGCATAAGCACCATCCAAATGGCATAGTCGCTTGCGTTGTTCACCATGACATACTCCTTGGATGAATCTCGATGCACTAGCATCCCTCCTCCTGATCGCCCCATTCCATTTGGTGTTCCATCCTAACCACAAAAGTCAGCATCGCACCCTTCTTTGCGTACCCCCGGATGAATTTATGGTAGTAGTTGACAAACCTTAGGATGACCTTGATGTCACGCACGCAATCTAGTGTCGGCCACTACTTCACTACTCCCACCTTCTTTCGGTCCATGTAAAGAACCTTGCCACTCACAATGTGCCTAATGATCTCTACCTCCCTTCTCTCGCACTCACATTTGGAGAGCTTTGCAAAAAGCTTCTCTTTTCTAAGAATGTCCAGTACTTGTCAAAGGTATTTCTGATACTCTTCCATATTTCAGGAGTATATGAGGATGTTGTCGAGGAACACCACCATGAACTGGTCTAAGTGAGGGTACAAGATCCTGTTCATGAGGTTCATGAATGTTATAGGAGCTTTGGTCAACCCAAACGGCATCACAATGTACTTGATATGGCTATCACACGTTCGAAACACCGTCTTCTCCACATCTGGCTCTACTATCCAAATCTTACGGTACCCCGAGCACTAGTCAATCTTGCTGAAGTATTGCGCTCCCCTGAAGTGGTCAAATACCTCCACCCTAAGGAGCAAGAACCGGTTCTTGATCATTACGTTGTTCAATTTGCAATGGTACACATACATATGTAGCGCCCCAGTCTTTTTCTTCACAAAGAGGTCTGGTGTACCGAAGGGTGACACCAACAGTCTAATGAACCCTTCCTTTGTTAGCTCCTCCAACTGCTTCTTCAATTCACTTGGCTCGTTATTGCTCATGCGATAAGCACCCCACACCATTGGAGTTGCTCTCGGAACCAAATCAATCTTATGGTGGATGTCCAACTTCAATGGTGAACCCTTTGGCAGCTTAGTAGGAAACACGTCAACGCAACTGTCTAACATTCCTTGATGCCTTTCGACAGCTTTTTTGTAGATTTTTTCTGCTGCTCATCCTCTTGTTGCATTGATTTTGCTGTCAAAACTTCCACCTCTTTAGTTGCTTCCATCTGCCGCATCCACACAAGCTACACTTGGTCCCTTTTGCAATGACATCGCTTTAGCTGCACGTAACTTAATTCAAGCACCTTGCCTACCTTGGAAATCCTTCTCCTCTGCTCACAACAACGAAACAATTTGCTCTCCGCAATTCTTCACTTTCTCCTAGCTACGCATCCAGCTCATAGCAGGATGCCACCTGTGCAGCCAATTACGCCTCAAAATGGCGTCGTAGGTGTCCATTCAGCACGTGCAAAAGTTCACATTGCACGATAGCTTGCCCAGACAAATCCTCAGAGGCTTAAGAGGAAGTCCGCAATTTAGCTCCACTTGCACCAACATGGCCATAGTTGGCTTCTGGGGTTGCCGTGCAAGCCCTAACCTCTTTGCAAGCTAATCACTAAAGAATGAATGTGATGCGCTGTAATCCATCAATGTTTTTATTTGACGACGAGTCTGGCGCCCCTCGCCATCAACAGAACTAGCCGATAAGATTTCAGCTTCTATGAGGATTCTCGGATCACTCTTGCTTTTATTGTTTAGGAGGAATACACTTGGTAGCTCCCTAGTTGTCGACAACTTTTGCGGCTGGTGTTCGGTAATGCGGACGTAGCTTTCCCCGTAGTTGGCCTACCGCCACCCACCATTGTTTGCTATCTCCCTACGACTTCATCTTAGAGTCCTTCTTGTTGTGCCCTAGCTTCCCACAAATCCAATTGTTTGCCCCACGCGGCTAGCTCCACTGCTGGCCTCCATGCACTACATTGATTTCCATGGGATCACTTTGTTCGTACCGTGTTTGATGCTATAAAGTATCCTATTTCTCATGGAAACCATCGCGAGGATAGCGAACCACATCAACGCGCACAGCAGTGGCCACCATCCCATGAAACTCTGTGATTCCACCAAGTGCTAGCATGAACTGAATTTCTACCTTCAAGCCGTCGTGGTACTTATCCGCCATCTTCGGCTCGCTCATGTTGTTGATCATTTTTTACAATGCAACGAAACAGGGTGTGTACTCCTACATCAAGCCGACCTGCTTCAACTGCTTAAGCTTCTTGTGTGCTACCATGGAGGCGTTCACAGAATGTACATATACATATACATATACATATACATGTACATGTACATATACATATACATATACATATACATATACATATACATATACATATACATATACATATACATATACATATACATATACATATACATATAC
>SZWC01030898.1:3790-22866 GCA_023375785.1 Penium margaritaceum | reverse complement strand
GGGGGGGGGGGGGGGGGGGGGGGGGGTCCAGTTGGGATCCCATTGTGACGGATTCGAATTACACTAAACTGTTTGTGTACAGCCTTATAGCTGGTTACGTAGAAGTGTCTGGAGGAGTGAAAATTCCTTTTGAACCACACAAATGGTTGCAAAAATTCCTATTGGATGAATTTGAAAAGGCGGATGGAAACACTCCTCCGGGCACATCTCTACAGGGCAATGTCACACATGGGATTCACACCACTGTACACCACATGGATTCAAGAAACTTTCCACCACACCCGCACACGTTTCCTCCTCAATGGACACCACACAGACCAACTCCAGACCATTTCAGGGGTCCGACAAGGCTGCCCTATTTCACCATTGCTCTTCATCATTACAATGGAGACACAAAACCAATATCTGAAAACATGTACCCCAAAACCACTACCTAACCTCCCTAACTTTTCCAGCCACGGAACATACGCAGATGATAACACAATAATCCTTAGGACACCCTTTGCACTAAATGCAGCCCTCATCATCCTCTACGACTTTCATGCAAACACAGGAATTAAAGCAAACGATGCCAAAAATTCCCTCTTTCACACAGGATCTGAAGTCCAACAAATGCAAGACAGTCATTACCAATACACGTCAGAGCCGCAAGAAGTCTTGGGCATCAATCCAGACCATGAAAAACACGTGAATTCCACGTGGAAAGTCCTCATACACAGAGTACTCATTTGGAAGTGCACATGGCCCTCAATTATTCTTGCCTCATCGGCTAGGAGTCTATCCAGGGGAAAGTTTTCTTGAGTGGGGAAGACAGTTGCTCCGCCATGATCGGGGTCGAACTGGTACATCTCCTCTTTTTCAAAGGTGCACCTTCCTCCTCTTCACGGTCGTATATTTCTTGTCCCTGCAGAAAATGACCTGGTCCATGGCTCCACGGTTTCCAAGTAGAATACCATGGAAACATAAAAATGAACATGAATTTGAGGTCAGCAAAATGACATAATTACCGCATCGAGCAGCAAACAGGCCAGTAGATGTTATGTGACCTCTTCAAATGCTGGACCAGCCATTCCTTTATGTTATTGTAGAACCTTATTAATCATCTAGCCCTGTTAAAAACAATTTTTGAGACACAACTCACCTTGCTGGCCTTGAACGCGAGTGATTCTACTTCCTTTGACCAATTTTTTTTGACTGTGCTTCTTCTGTGTGAGAAATGTTTTGGAGCATGTAGTGATTCCAAGAGTTTACATTTCAGGAAAATATGCTGCATTGCTCCTCTGAAATTAGTCAACTGGAATGCACCTCTGGATTTTCCATTGTCACAGCATTGTGTGCTAGGTGTGTACATTATCCGACCTGTACAAGATGCAACCATTGTGGGAACTGGGCTCTTACTTTATGAGGGGTGTGCAGTATTGACCCTAGTGGCAATGAAATGCCAACTACTTCCCACACAAAGTTTTTAAGGCAAGCGATTTTGTTGAATGACACTTCATGCTGTCAACCTGGTTTACCTTATCTTTTGGGTCTAATATTTGTATCTGCTATTTATATTCTCGAATAAAAATTCACTAGGATAGGGTTGAGAAACCCCAAATAAATACAAATATTTCTAGATGGAGTAGTCAGCTGTTCTAATTATAGAAGAAAAAAAATGTTATCATGACCTTGTTTTTTCTTGCTGTAGAGTGCGGAAATTGCTTGTAGTAGCCCTTTTTCCCTTCCAAGTTTCCTCTCATTTCATGCACCTATCATTGCCATGTTTTCTCTGTTTTTTTTTTTTTTCGCACTCTATTTTCTACACGACTATGAGTTCTTAACTTTTGTCCTTTTTCTCTGCCTCCACATGCTAGTTTAGTGTTTTTTGGTGCCTTTCTGTCAAGTCCATGGACTACTCTTTGCTGTTCAACTCCACCAATCCAGTATCCGAGAGCAAATAATTAGGAAGCAAGTTACTTATAAATGTCTCCTTATTTTGGGCTTCTTAGCATAACTATCAAAACCAGTACCTTTCCAGGACTTAGCTAGAAAATGGTTACAGTGACTATAGATTGCCTATTATGGTCAATTGGGGTAGAACATTGACTTACATGATTTTCATTTCTATGGATTGTGGTAATCATAGAAATAATGTACTTTTACAAAGAATTGTCAACTCAAAGGATGTTTTGGATAGAAAAATCCAATCCTATAACATATAGAAAGTGACGCTTTCTCACCCCTTCATAGATGACCAGTTCCCGCACCGGTGAAATTGTGTATTGATAAGTGTAATGGAAAGTGAACAAACTAGTGAACATAGACTGTTCAGAGAAACTAATAAACATCATATAGATCCCATTATAATTTTCATTATGTACACTGATTGTACATCTGAGCTTTGCTGACATGCATGCATGCGGATGTCTTGTGAATTTTGTTTACCTACAGAAATACCCTGTTTGATACACTGATCATCAAGTGTGTGAAAACGGGGTAATTAACCATAAATCACCATTTTATACCAGGTTATACCCTTTTGGGTTCCAAAAACCTTACTTTAATATCATATGAGGGTGAAAAACATCTTTCTATGCTTATCAGGCAACAGAGGTGTTATGGGACTTCATTGTGACTAAACACAAGCTACAACAAAATTAGGGGGCATACCGAGTGACTTCCACTAGTGTCACATCCCATGTACTCCCTGTGGCCGCTGTAAGTCTAAAAAATATTGAGGCTCCATAGGAACTTGTATCAATCACAAAGATTTCACACGTTGGTGAAAGCATGCAGGGCGTGGGGCTTGTGTCTGTGCTACAGTTTGGCACAACATGAGCCTTTGGGTTGTCAACACAACCACATCTTACAACTGGCATTCAAAATCATACATAGCTCCTAAGTTGTTCAAATGACTCTATCTTTGTTGCATTATGGACGTGGTTAGCAATATGTGGGTCATTGCTTCTGGGTACAGAATGGGCCCATAGGAAACTACAGCTGATGGAATGTCTAAAGATATGATAGTATGAATTATTTCAAGCAAAACAGTTTATCCTGGTCAGATCTAAGGATGGCTCTTCTGTTTCATGAAGATTTTGTTCAAAGAAACCTAGTTGAATAGCTGCTTGAGCCATGTCACTCGTGCCTGAAACTCAAATACATATGCAGAGGGGCACACATACATGCTGCTTTTTTGGGCATATAATGTCATATGAATTCATCTTCTGCCATTCCATTTTGATTTCATTCTCAATAGCACGGCCTTATCCTACCACATTTTTATACGGTATCGGTTCTTGAGTAAAGGAAGATACTTGACCTTCAGTTCTTGACAAAGCTCCTAAGAGCTACTTCATGCCTATGTACATTGGTTTTTTCAATAGGACCTTTGTATACATAGGATTTTGTGACATTTCTCATGCCACCCGTGATTATGGTTATTAAGCAATGTATTACGATTGTTACAGGAGAGATGGACACGTGGTTGCTCCCTCTGCTTCATCATGTATGAACACTTCTAAAGCAATGTAAGTAGAACTTAATGCTCTTCTTTTCTCCCTATCAAGGGAAGAATTTCAAGCTGATCTGGTTAAACCATTGCCACGGGTCCTCACTTATACGTTTGGCAGGTGAAGACTTACGACTTCTGTTTCTGATTCAAGGATATTTGCATGTAGATTCCTCTTTCTGGTGATTTAAGGCTATATATATATGTATATATATATATATATATCTTTTTTTAGCTGTTCTTTGAAACAAGCAAAATTATTCTTCTTCCAAGCACCTGGACAATTCACCTTTCTTCTCTCTCACATGGAGGCTTTCTTTCCAGCTCATTGGCAAGATCAGATGCATGCATGGATGCCAATATGGTGCATTGCGTGAAGCATAAATCTCCATCTCCATCATTCCTTTACTTTCTTTTGATGTTTGCAAGTCACCTATTGTTTTGGACACTAATACTGCACCTCTTGAGGGCAAACAAGTGTTCTCTTCTCTCCACGCTCAAGCTGCAACTGATGCTCTGCTACCTTTTTTATATTTAAGGAGCATGCAATGAAAAGGTCACCACGTGCTCTGATGTAGCAAGAGGGTCACTTTAGTGCTCGGCAGGCATGCCATTTACACAAAGTGGAATACCTAGCAAATAAAAGGATCGGACTAAATATTGTTAGGGTTTAACTTATTCTACAAGGAAGAGAAAATACAATAATATGTAGACATTTCACTCTCAGAAAAATTGTAACCTTAAATTGGCATGAAATGCCTTGCCTGGCTGTCAAGCTATATGATGCAAGGTTCTTTACATAACTACCTGCCCCACAATGAAAGGTCTTCAAGCTGTTGGGGCATCCTTATCCCGGGAAAGGAGGGTCTTACAAGGATCTCCACCAATTTCCTCTACTCAGGCTAGCATGGAAGTGCCTGGTTTACAGGGTTTTTGAGGGACCTCCAATGGTTCCATTGCTAGATGCGCATCCGAGGTCCAGGCATGAGCACAAAAAAAACTATGGTGAAATGATGAGTGAAGTATGAACTGAATGGAACACCACCTTGTATACTTGAAATCTTGGAAGGGTTACTTCTTGAATTAGATAGTTCCTCCAAGTTGTATACTCTTGTTTTCTCCATTGCATTCCTCATAGGGAACCTTTCTTTCAGGGGAAGCTCACTCTAATTATGAGTTTTTACTAGCATACGTTGTACATCAGGGCAATGCTTCCTCCTTGAGGAGAAAAAAATGAAGATATACGAGTGAAGCTTTACCAGGAGGTTACTTGTTCCTCCGGAATTCCTCCAAGGATAATCTATTTTCCCGTGTTTCTATATCAAGCGGGTCGATTACCGTCCACATTCAGCTCACACTAGAATCCTGCATACAAATAGAGGCTCCTGACCTTGTGCATGGGACATAATGACAAACATTGATCGATTTCAGGTCATATGATGCTTTCCTAGTCACCTACAAGAACTCTCAACCTGAAGGCTCCTCCAAAAATGTGTATGTCTTAGCCCCCTGGTATACTGACAAAAACTCTATAAGATACTTCTGAAACCTTTAATTGGAGTGCTCTCTATGCCATATCTGTGTTTTTACCCACCACAAGATCCCGATGATCCAATCGTGCAATTAAATGAAATCATTTACAACACACCCCGGATATTTTAAACCGCACTAAAGAATTATTTGAAACGGCACCATTCATCACGGTCATCACTCGTGCTTTCTCACACCATCCACACATGGTATAGGTGACTAAGGGCTTATGTGATTGCATGCTTGATGACAACGTGCTGAATTTATAGAGAGAAAATTGTGGTTCTCTATGATTCTGGTTGTTTTGAGTGTGTTGTTGCACCAGCACAGGCGTTTCCTGTGATCCCACTCATGATGGATGTAGTTTGACAAAAAAAGTGACAGAATTGTGTTTCTCCATAGAAAAATTCTGGAAAAACAGATGCATAGATGATTTCTTCTAAATTCTGTAGCACTGTACGAGGGAAATTTGGAGTCTGTTTGAGGGAGATGTGGATGTTCAAGGTTTGGGGGCAGTGGGTCCGGTTCAAGTGACGGCTCGTGCACTACCAGTACCAATGACTGCCAGAATGTTTGACCAGGGAGCCTTGGAGTGGCCTTCAAGGTAGAAAGGCAACAGGAGGACCTTCAGGGAACTTCAAAAAAGGTCTGCACCAAGATAGTTGGTTGTTCACATGGCATAAATGGTAATTCTCTTGTGTGAGTGTGACTGCCGCTCATCCCGCTAGGCTAGGAGTGTGCTAGGTGGTGAACTTTGACAGAGTGGCTCTTCCAGTTCAATGCGCCAAATGAGGCATGATTAGGCTTGTTAGAAAGCTGTGCTAATGCAATTTCTCATCCACAAGTCAAACCAGCCATTTCCAACCTCTCCACAACTTTATACACTTCTGTATTTTTGTCTCTACAACCTGCCTAGTGGCTCTTGGTCAGACTAATCACATCCTTGAGGGCTGCCCAAGTTTCTATCAGTGGTATCAGAGCTAGAACAAGGTATTGCCTCACCCTTGAGGCATCCCTTACACGCTGGTGTAAGAGAGAGGCTGTTCATGGGCCACTGTTGAAGTCAACATGGAAATATCCTCTTCTGTGGTGGCCTGCGGCAACATCACCAAGGTTGAAGGCAAGAAAATTTTCAACTGCAGCAGCAACATGAAGATGGTGCTGATGGAGGGGACTCTGGAGCCACGTGATTAATTCAGACTCTGTTGAATCCTCCCTCTCCGCTGCCGAGGTCCGTACCCACGGCAGAAGCGGGATCTCACCGTCGCCACCATCTACCTCCACCCCGCCAAATGGCAGCAACTCCTTGTCCGCGGCATCCTCAACCCAACAGAGGTTTAGAACAAGGTTGATTCCACTTATTCTTCCAAGTCATTCCTCATCAACATGCAGCTGAGTTGTCGCTTTCACAATGTGAAGATGGATGTGTCGGGCTCCATGATTGAGTATTTGACCATGGTGAAAGCTTTGATTGACCAACTTCCTACGATTGAGGACCCTTTCAAGGAACGTGTCCTCATGGTGACCATCCACTCTGGCCTTCGTAGCAGCTATGATCCTCTCATTGTTGCCAAGGAATGGCATGCCAACAGGTTCTTGCTCGATGATGTTGATGAAAACCTGGTGTTCGAAGAGGAGCATTGCAAGGAGGGAGAAGGAGGAAGCGGACTGGACAAAGCCCTCGTCACCAACATGAGTCACTGGGTTGGTGCTATATCAACCAATGGTAGCAGAGGTGGAGGGAAGAAGAAGGGAAAGTTCCACTACTCTAAGAAGCCGGACCATTGGGTGTGCAAATTTTGGAAAGAAGACAATAGACCTTACGACTGGGGTTGGAGCACAAAAATAGTCTCTGCCAACACCGCTAATAAAGAGAGTGGATTCTTGAGCACCACGTGGGTCCTGCACGTCTCTGCCAACACCTCCATGTTCTAGATCATTGACTCGGGAGTGAATCGACACATGTTCTGTCACCGGGAGTGGTTCGTGTCTACACCCCTATTGAACCTTGCCGGGTGTACATGGGTGACAATCATGTGCAGATGGCCATGGGAGAGGGTGCAATTGTCTTCCATGCTTCTATCCAGGGGAAGCATGTGGAACATCGTGTGTAGGGGGTGCTCCATGTTTGAGGGCTGGAAGCTAACTTCCCTTCCTTCTCCTCTCTCATCTCCCAAGGCGTGCAGGTCCGCTTTGAGAATGGTGGCTGGACAATCTTAGCACGTGCGGACCAGGTGCTTGTAAAGGTGGCCAATGATGATGGTCTCTACCTACTTTTCGTGGCGACGGAAATGGGAGTTGCCTCAGCGGCAGCTGCAAGAGTGAGGGACAATGACATCGGCCTTTGGCATCACCTGCTTGGACACCTCGGCTTCGCCGCAATCATCTCCATGCAATAGATGGTGTGCAGCCTGTACCTGAAGGAGGTGAAGCATCCCTGTGCATCAGCCTATGAAAAATGCATTGAAGGAAAGCAAGCCCGCTCTCCATACACCAAGGAAGGAAGGCGGCAGCTGAGCTTCTCTCTCTTGTGCACTTTGACATGTGTAGTCCCATGCAATCACAGTCCTTTTCCGGCATGCTGCACTTTTTCACGCCCCTCAATGAAAAGTGGGGGAAGAGTGAGTGCTTTGACGTATTCAAGGCATGGGTGGCTACTACATAGAATGAGAGTGAAAAGTGTCTGAAGGTACATTGTACCGATGACAGAGGTGAGTAACTATTGAATTACTTCCATGATTTCCTCATGCACTGTGGTATCTGACATGAAATGACACCATCCGCAACACCACAGCTGAAAAGTGTGGCTTACCAGTCCAACCGCACACTCATGGGGTGTTTCTGCAACATGCTCAAGGATGCTGAGCTCCTGCTAACATTCGAGGCGCAGGTAGTCAACACCGGAGGCTGACACGTGCCCTGTCATAGATGATGCCAGAGGCGAGTGGATGGGACGCAGGCCGAATGTCACGTACCTAAAGATTTTTGTGTGCAGCACATATGTCCATGTGCCTGCCGCTAACCGCAGCAAGCTGGATGCCAAGGGTGAGAAGGCTGCTTTCCTCGGCTTGAACAAACTCACTGCATGCAAGATCGTCCACAGCCGTGACGTGGTGTTCATGGAGGAAGTGAAGGGCTGGACATGGAGACCTATGGAAGTAGTCACGATTGAACTGGCCCTTGAGCCACTGGGAGCGAAAGAGCATGCAGCTGAAGAGGAGTGAGTAGAAGGTAGTGGTGATAGGGTAGGAGAGGGAAGTGTGGAGACAAAAAAGTGGACAACCGATGCAGACAAGGAGGAGCAGCCGATCAAGCAGCAACAGCTACCATAGAGGTCTATATGTCTCAACCATGTTAGACATGGTCTCGTGGAGCTACTGTGGGGGCTGAGCGCCTCGCAAGTAAACAGAGGCCGCTTGAGGAGCTGCTGAACCTGTTCATATTTCATCTTCATAAGAGTCTTGTGACCTCCATCTCCTCTTCCTCACCGTTGCTGACAGCCCAGCAACATTCAACAAAGCCAAGTGCAGTGATGATGCAGTAGATTGGCATGCTGCAGTAGATGAGGAGTACAAGGCACTCATGAAGAATGAGACCTTGACTCGCGAGGAAGCTTCACGTGGCAGCCGGGTGATTGGTTGCCGGTGGATATTTTAGTGCAAGCGTGGTGCTGATGGCAAGGTGCTCAGGTACAAAGCAAGGCTCGTTGTGAAGGGATATGCGCAGACTGGGGGTGTGGATTACAACAAGAAGTTCACACCCATCGCAAAGTTTCCCTCCATCTGTGCAATTCTTGCTCTTGCCACTACCATGGACTAGGAGGTAATCAAATGGATGTGACGTGCTTTTCAAAATGTAGACATTGAGGAGGTGTACATGGATCACCTGGAGGGGTATGTGGTGGAAAGGTCGGAGAACCATCTGTGCAAGCTTGTGAAGACACTCTACAGCCAGAAGCAAGCGCAACGTGCATGGTACCACAAGATTGATGAATAGCAGGCTGGCCTTGATTTTGTGCGCATCAAGACAGATCATACAGTCTATGGGTGTGCACAGGATGTAAGCTAGACCATCATCCAGCTCTATGTTGATGAATTTCTTATTGCCTCTGACTCGAAGTCTCTCCTCGACAATTCTAGGCAATCCCTTGTGGCCAGGTTTGACATGAAGGACATGGGAGAGCTGAGCTACTACCTAGGTCTCAAAGTGATGCGTGATCCATAGCAATAGATCTTGGAGCTGTCACAGAGAGCTTTTGTGAGTGACATCGTCAAGGGCTTCAACATGGGAGGTGCATGGAAGGTGGCGACACCGCTTAAGTGGGAGCAAAGCTGAGCCTCATGTAGGATCCTCAGGGAAAGTAGTAGAGGAACCACATGGAGGCGGTAGCATTCCAAGTATGGCCACATTATGAGGCAGTCAAGCACGTGCTGTGCCACCACGACAGCAGTAACAGCCTTAGCCTCGCCTTCAACGGCAACAACAGCCCCATCCTCATCGGCTAAAGTGACAAATTGGGGCAAAGATCTGGACACAAGGAGGTCGACTAGTGGTTTTCTGTTTTCCTTGGAGGAGCAATAATAAGCTTGAGGAGCAAGAATCATGAGTGCGACTCTCTCCTCCACGGAGGCAGAGGACATTGCTCTGAGCAAAGTAGCAGGAAGAAGTGTGGCTGCGTGAGGTACTGGCAAGTCTTGGGAAGCAGTAGAAAAAGGCAACGACCATCTCTTGTGACAAAAACAGTGGCATCGCATTTACGAAGAATACAGAGTTCCATGCCTGCACCTAGCACATCTATTTGCGCTACCACTTCATCCACGAGCTCGTGGAAAATGAGGTGGTGCACATCAAGTTTTGCCCCTTAAGCATGATGTTGGCAGATTTCCATACCAAGCCACTGAAATTACATTGCTTTGAGGAGCTGAGGGTACAGAGTGCAGTTTTGTGATTTTTATTCTCTCAAAGTGGGCAAGCGATGGATGTAGGGTGTCCAAAAAAATGACTAAAGTGGGTTTCTTGATAAAAATAAACCACAACAGATGCATAGAGGATTTAATATTGATTTTGTAGCACGTTACAGAACTCAATTGGGAGTCCGTTTCAAGGAGATATGAGTTTTCAAGGTTTGGGGGAAGTAGGTCGGGTACAAGTGAAGGCTCCTACACTACCAGCACCGATGACAGCCAGAATAATTGGCTAGGGAAGCTTGGAGTGGAATTCAAGGTAGAAAGGCGGTAGGATTCCCTTAAGGGAACTTCAACAAAGGTCCTTATCAAGATTATCTGTTGTGCACATGGCAGGGATGGTAATTCTCTCGTGTCAGAGTGTGACTGCCGCTCATCCCGCTAGGCTAGGAGTGTGCTAGGAGGTGAACTTGAACACGTTGGTTCTTCCAGCTCCATGCGCCAAATGAGGCATACTTGATCTTGTTAGAATAATGTGCAAATTCAATGTCGCATTCACCAGTCAAAACGAACACCTTCGCTCTCTACACAACTTTATATGCAGTAGTATTTTTGTCTCTACAACCCGCAACTTGTCTCTCACATACTATTGGTCCTGCTTAATGGCTGTTGGTGAGCCTGATGAAAACTGGGGCAACCCTCAGAGAGGTGATCAGGCTCACCAAGAGCCGCCTAGGCAGGACCAACGTTTTGTGAGAGGGAGTTGCAGGTTGCACAGAAAGATATTATGGAAGCACATTAGGTTTGCAGAGAATACAAATGTCTGAATCGAGTCTTGATTGAGAAATTATATAATCATAGCTTTCTAAAAATCTCTTGTATACATCATTTGGCCTAGGGAGCACTGAAATAAACTCTGTCAACGTCTACCCTCTAGCACACTCTCCTAGCCCTCTAGCACACTCTCCAAGTGCTCAGGTTGTCACTTGAACCCGACCCATGATCTCCAAACTTTGGATATCCATATCTCACTCAAACGGTCTCCAAATTGAGTTCCGGACTGTGCGTTAAAACATGTAGAACATCCTCTATGAAGCTTTCATGCTAGATTATTTTTATTGAGCAATCTATTTCTTTCACTTTCTGGCACCCTCATATCCATCATTATCCCACGTCGCGGGAATAAAAATCACACAAGTCCGCACTGTCCCCTCAGCTGCTGAAAGAGGTGTGTTGCCAGCGGCTTGGTCAGGTTGTCATCCAACATCATTATTGAAGGGAAGAACTTGATCTGCACCACCTGCTTCACAACGAGCTTGTGGATGAAGTGGTACCGCAGGTTGATGTGCTTAGTGCGGGCATGAAACTCCACGTTCTTGGTCACAGCAATGGCGATCACGTACTTGCTTTGCGACAACTCCAAAGTTTGCTGCTGCCCTTCACGCTTGACCTGAAGGCCAAAGTAGTAACTGAGCTCTCCCATGTCTTTCAAGTCGAACATGACAGGAAGAGACTGCTTCACATCTTCCAAAGGAGACTTGGAGTTAGATGCAATGAGTAGATGATCAATATAGAGCAAGATGATGACCTGACTTGCCTCTTGCACGCGCCCATAGACAGCATGGTCGAGTTTGTTGCACACAAAACCAAGCCCAGCCTACTGCTCATCCATTGTGTGGTACCACGCTTGCGGTGCTTGCTTGAGGCCGTAAAGAGCCTTCACAAGCTTACACACCAAATCCTTCTTTCCCTCCACCACATAGCCCTCTGGCTGCTCCATGTACACATCCTCATTCAAGTAACCATTCAGAAATGCACACGTAACATCCATTTGGTGCACCTCCCACTCCATAGCAGCAGCAAGAGCGAGGATTGCTCGGATGGATGGGGACTTTGTGACAGGTGCAAATATCTCATTGTAATTCACACCCTCAATCTGCGCATACCCCTTTGCAACCAGCAGTGCTTTGTACCTGAGCACCTTACCATCCGCACCACGCTTGCGTCTGAAGATCCACCAGCACCCAATCACCCGGCTGCCACGTGGATCTTCCTCGAGGGTCTAGGTGCTGTGCTTCATGAGCGCACCATACTCCTCGTCAATTGCGGCACGCCAATCTGCCGCCTTGGCACTGCGCATGGCTTCAGTGAATGTGGTTGGGTCATTGGTGACTGTGAGGAAGAGGAGCTCAACATTAGAGGAATCTTGTGCAGATGAAAAAGTGCAGGGGCTCAGCAGCTCCTCTAGCGGCCTCTGTTTTCTTGCAAGGCGCTCGGATCACCACAGCGGCTCTACAGGACCATTTGCACCATGGTTGAGGCATGTAGACCTCCGAGGCAGGTGATTTTTGTTGCTTTGCTGGTCTTCCTCATCACATTTGGCTGATGGCTCCTTCTCCTTCTCAGCTCGCTTCACCTCCTCGTCATTGTTGCTATCACTGCCATCTTCCACAGCGCCCTCTTCTGTTACTGGCTCTTCTCCCACTTCTAGTACGAGTGCGGGAGCAAGTGGAATTGTATACATAGGGCTCCAAGTCCTGCCCTTCACATCCTCTAGAATGACGACATCACGGCTGCGGATGATCTTGCCAGCTGCGAGGTCATAGTGGCTGTATCCCATGGTTTCATAGCCGAGGAAGGTAGCCTTCACCGACTTTGCCTCCAACTTGTTGCGGTTGCCGGCAAGCACGTGCAAGAATGCGCCACACCCGAAGAATTCCAGGTGCATCACTGTTGGCTTGCGTCTTGTCCACGCCTCCTCTAGTGTCATCAGCGGCACGACATGCATGGGACTCTTGTCTTTTAGGTACACGGCAGTGTTGACCGCTTCGGCCCAAAAGGTTGGCAGGATCTCCACGTCTTGGAGCATGCTACAAACAAGCTCCATGAGCGGGTGTTTGCGTGTTCAGCCACGTTGTTCAGCTACGATGCTCCTGGTGGGGTGACCTCGTGCCTGATCCCGCGACGCTTGAGGAAGTTGCGGAAATTATTGGAGAGGTACTCTCCTCCATTGTTGGTGCAAAGCACCTTCAACCACCTACCACTCTTATTTTGTGCAGCAGAAATCCATACCTTGAAAGCATCAAAGCACTCATTGTTTCCAGCCAAAAAGCACACTCACAACTTCCTTGAATTTACACCAATGAACGTGACAAAGTACAACTTGCCGGGCTAGGACTGAGATGGCATTGGACCGGACAAATCAGAGTGAACAAGTGAAAGAAGCTCAGCTGCCCCCTTCCCTTCCCCGGAGAAAGTAGCACGGGCTTGCTTCCCTCCAATGCATCTCTTACAAGTCGATCCACTTGGATGCTTCACCTCCTTGAGATCTAGGCCATGGACCATCTGCTGCATGGAGATGATGGCGCCAAAGCCGAGGTGACCAAGCCGGCGGGGCCACAGGCTGGTGTTGTGTTTTCCCTCCCTTGCCGTAAACGCTGATTCGGCTTCCTTCTCCAATGCCACATAGAGACGGTAAATTCCATCCTCCTTGTCCAATTTTGCATGCACACAACCTGCACACCCAGAGATGGTGCAGCCACCATTCGCAAAGCAAACCTGCATGCATTCGAAGATGAGAGATGAGACAAAGAGCAGGTTAGCTGCCAGCCTCAGAACATCGAGCACCCCCTTCACACGACGTTCCACGTGCTTCCTCTCGACGGAAGCACAAAACACAATCTCACCCTCCCAAACCACTATTTGCACATGATTGTCCCCCATGAACACCCAACGGAGCTCAATGGCGGTGTAGACAACGAACCACTCCCGGTGACACGTCATGTGCCACGTGGCTCCCGAGTCGATGATCCAGGAAAAGGCGGTGTTGTCAGAGACGTGAAGGACCCGGATGAGTGTCACAAATCCACTCTCCTAATCTGCTGCATTTGCAGAAGCGTCTGACTGCTTTCACGCTCCCAATCCAACCGCAAGGTCCGCCTTCTTCTTCCAGCCGTCACGCACCCAATGGCCCAACTTCCTGTAGTGGCGGTTCCCCTTCTTCCTTCGTCCTCCGCCGCTCCTTCTGGTTGGTGCAACACCACCCCCATGACGAGAGTTGGGGATGAGAGCGACGTTTAGTCCGGTTCCGCCCTCTTCTCCCTTGCGTCGCTCCTCAAAAAGCAAGCTCTCCTCCACATTGTTGAGGGAGAGCTTATTGCATCACTGGTCCAGGGTAATAATGAGAGGAGTGTAGCTACAAGTAAGGCCAGAGAGGATGGTTATTATGAGCACACGGTCCTTACCAGGGTCCTCAATTGCTGAAAGCTGGTTGCCAAGATAGTTCATTATGTTGATGTAATCAATCACAGATCCAGACTCATCCATCTACACCGTGTGAAAGAGACAATGTAGTTGCATGTTCATGAGGATTGACTTGGATGCATAAGTGGAATAAAACTTTTTCCAAACCTCCTTAGGCGTGAGGATGCCACTGAAAAGGAGTTTCTATCATTTGGCGTGGTAGAGGTGGATGGTGGCAAGGGCGCAGTCACGCTTCTCGCTTTGGGTATGGGCTTCAACAGGTGAGAGAGGGGACTGAGCTGGTTCCTCCGCACCATCTTCATGTTATTTCTTTAGTTGAATTTCTTACCTTCAAACTTGGCGATGTTGACGCCGGCCACAATCAAAGCGGATGTCGCCATGGTAGTGCAACGTTTAGCCCCCAAACGACTCTCTCACACAACAGGGTGTAAGGGCTGCCTCAAGGATGAGACAAAACGTTTTTCTAGCTCTGATACCACAGATGGAAATTGGGGCAGCCTTCAAGGAGGTGAGTGTGCTCACCAAGAGCCGCCTAGGCAGGACCAACTGTTTGTGAGAGGGAGTTACAGGTTGCACAGACAGAAGTTACGGAAGTGAATGTAGGTTTACACAGAATGCAAATTTCTAAATCGACTCTTTATTGAGAAATTATAGAATCATAAATTTCTAACAAGTCCTTTTATGTTTCATTTGTCCTAGGGAGCACTGAGATACACTCTGTAAAAGTCTACCCTCTAGCACACTCTCCTAGCCTAGCAAGACGAGAAGCAGTCACCTTGTCATACATGAGAATTATGTCTCACACGAATTGGATGACCAACAATCGTGGCATGTACCTTCCTTGAAGTCTCCTGGAGTTTTCCCATCCATCTTTTCTCCTTGAAGGTCTCTCTCAGCCATCCTGGTTAATAATCTTGCCGCCTTTTGAGGTGAAAGTGCTCAGGTCATCACTTGAACCTGACCCATGATGTCCAAACCTCGGAAATCCATATCTCACTCAAACGGTCTCCAAATTTAGTATCGTAAAGTGCATTGAAACCTGTAAAACATCCTCTATGAATCTGTCATACCAGATGAAATTTGTCGAGCAACCCATTTTTGTCACCTTTTGGCACCCTCATATCCATCAGAGCCCGATCACCTCCCTTTGGGATGCCCAAGTTTTTTTTATCAGATGAATAGGGTCCTTGTCTTAGTAGAGAACCACAAAAAAATTGCATGTCCCCCATCTTATTGTATGAACTGTTTCCCGAGTTTTGATATACTGTACAACATTCATTAGTAACTAAACCGTTTTAACAAAAATGAAATCATTTAGAGACTGACATGATTCAATTTCAACAAGAGGAAAAGTTTGTTAAGTGGTTTGAAATTGTTACTTCATGCATCGATTGGGGTCCATGAATTCCAAAGATCTTGCTTATCACATGGTATTCTTGTGTTTGAACAGCTGTGATAAAAATGTTATTATGTTGACGGAGAACACTAACCAGCCTAGAATGCATGGATTCACGAGAGCACGTCACAATAATCATTTCATGTAGTGCCATGGCACCTACACGGTTCTGTCCTTCAACACGAAGGCTGTTTTCCCATTACAATCAAATGATGCATTGAACTGTGGTTAGGTAGGAATTGAAAACATAATGGTTGCATTCTAGCCATGATAAATATTGGTCGTGGTTAGAATGCAATGACTTTTTGTTTTGTATCTTCTTCGCGTTTTGTCGTCGGTTTTGTTTAATGTAGAAGAAGTTGGATGCTTTTTCATGCAATGTGTATCTTTTAGAGTTGCTCGAAACAAGTAGATTTCATGTTCCACTTCCAGAGTGAAAGGCCAAAAATATGCAAGAGTTTTGAGTAAGATGGTTATTTTAACCAGGCTCGTATAGTTCCTATCATAATGCTGCTATTCACAACAGCTTGCTGCTGGCATTAAGCTCATGGAGCGATTTTACGCGAGGTTCTAGCTAACATGGGATCATGAACAAAACTAGGTTGATTCAAGCTTTAATAGTCTTGTTAACATGGTTTGCTTTCTTGGTGGAAGAATTGTAACCTCCCATCCTGAGCCAATATGTGGGTTTGGAGAAGACAGGTCTTCTTAAAACTCAAAAACCTGGGAACTGAGTTGTGAGCTACTAGGGAACTTCATCATTCTACAGAAGTAGATGTGATATATGAAGTTTACATTTTTGTTGGGTATAGGAAGTCTGTTTTGACACGTAGAAAAAGGACTAATTAATATGTTTCTCGTTGCTACCCTTCCACAGGGAATGGACGGTGGCATAAATCCACGAGTGATAGTAAGAGTCAGAAAGGACACACAAGCAGCACAACCATGGAGGGGGCATACATTTGCCCACAGTCATGTGTATTGAAGTGATCAAAGACCAAATTTAGTCATGACGTAACGAGATCCTAAGGGGGAGGGGAGTGCACACAAAGTCAACTAGGGGCGACATGCCAATGGTGGCCAAAGAGGCCTAGTAACGGCATGTCACGAGTGTTGAGCTCAACCACATAGTAGCCAGAGAGACTGTTGCATGCTACGAGCTCGCTCTAGACGATTCCATCATACTGATTCAGTAGCGGCTGTCAACCTGGGCTACATATGTTGAGGATGTGGCGTTGGCGTGGGGGAGCATGGGGTGGATGCGGGTAACCCATAATTTGCTGCAAGCTGGGGCCGTTGTGGTAGCTGTAGTAGACCTGGAGCATGCTTGCCACACGAGACACCAAACAAGCTTGGTCCTTGAAAGATAGGAATTCCTTTAGCAAGCAGCACCGTAGGTCAGCGGGAAAAAGACAAGGAAACCGAACCCAAACCTAAAAAAACATAGGAATGTCCCGCACAAAGTGCAATGCTGGATGAGGAAACCTGGGTGTCGAGACAAGCAAAGAAGCTGCACGATGCTATAGGGAGGTATAGCTCATAAGGGAGGCTGGATGTGCAAAGTTGCCAAAGATCATGTGGATGGAAGGAGGGGATGGAAGAGATAGGTAGGGAGGTAGTCTAGGGGAGCGAGGCGCTTCAGTCTGGTTAAATAGAAGAGCCTTGGGGATATCGGTAGTGGGGGTAGTGTTGGCGATTGGTTGCGCGGGAGGGTTGGCAAGGGGCAGTGTAGAAGCGGGGCTCCTAATGCCTGGAGTGTCAAGGTTTGTAAGTGGGGGTTGGGGAAGGAGGGGTGAGGGGGGTGGGAGTGAGAGGGGGATCCAGACAGGCCAGGGGAGAGGAGGATCAGGCGGGAAAGGAGAATCATAGTGGCTTAAAACGAAAAGCGTTTTGTGTCTAGCCACAACTAGCCCATCGAGTGCTTGTTCTATCCCACCTAATGAACACCTCCCCATTCACCAGTTCTCCACGAGATTTGCAGAGAATTGGTGGCTGGAGAAGTCAGCATTTAGACATCTCCACCATTGAATGTAACTATTCGAGAAACAGGTAATTAAATGTATACCTTTTCCACAGAAACATCTCAAACCCACTTGTATGGCAAGAGTTAGATAGCAAAAACGGAGTGGTACTCGGAAAACATGCAACGTGGCTATCTCAAAATTGACAAATAGTAACACAACGAAGAGGTTTGCCATATTCATAATGTCATAAAGAAGACGCTTCCGTAAATACTATACAAACAAGACGTCCGCGGCTAGTATTTTACTACCAAAACTTCTCCAGCTCATGTTTTGAAGTCTGATGTCTTTAACGCCGCCAGCGAAGTCCTAATCCACGTCAGGGTATTGCGACCAAGTATAGAAACGCGTCTTCTAACTATGGCGACTTAAGCCGTGTCACCAGTGGGAATGGGCTCACAGCCAAGTCCTCGGAGACATGGATTGGAGCTTTTGCTAGAGAAATCCAACTGTGCAAACCTGGCGAGTAATAGAATAAAAAACAAGGAGATTAGAACTTTCGAACCTGACGGTTTGCAATTGAGTTCTCGTCGCAAAGAATTCCCTCTACGAACAAAAGAGAAGAACTATGCACAACCGTTCAACAGTCAGAAAGCAACAGAATGAGCCGCGCCAAGACGCCTTACAACTGAGGTTAAGGATAGCCTTTGAAAAAACGATTAGACAAAAGCAATTTCGCGAAACACAGGTATAAATCTTAAGCAAAAATTATCGAAAGCAAAACAAAAAGTACAATTGAATCAAAGCAATTGGTAAATATGATATTAAAAAGTGAAAAAATTCAATGCATAAACGTGTTTATCATAATTTTGAATCATCATGCATGTTTTGAATATATTAGAATTTCCTTTAACATAGACACAAGGATGGAATTCATGAAATCGGTTTTAACTTGAATAATATAAATATATTCTATCAAAGGATGCAATGAAGATGAAATTCAAAACTCCATATAATTAATACACAAAGAACGAATGTTTTCTTGGATTTGTCAAATCTACTGCTCTCTCATTTTGTTCATTAATATAAATATGAAATATTCAAACATTATTTCTCCATCTCTCCTCAATAAGTACTAAAAGATGGAAAATATGTGAATGTAACCATTACTAAATGGGTGAATCAAGTGAAAAAGATAGATTAATTTATTAAAAAATTAATAATGATTAGACTATTATTATAAAAATTATGAAATTAATCCATAAAAAAGCAAATCGAACTATTTCAACAAATGTCAAAAATATTTCAACATTTATATCCAAACATATATCTACATATACATTCATGTTTTTTTTTCTGGAACCTTCTGCAATTTCCATAATTATATATATTTCTTTATCTATATTATACACATCGTATGCTATAGATGTAGATATTTATATGGATATAGATATAGATATAGATATAGATATAGATATAGATATAGATATAGGTATAGATATAGATATAGATATAGATATAGATATAGA
>SZWC01030896.1:7251-23477 GCA_023375785.1 Penium margaritaceum | reverse complement strand
ATCATCTTCAGCAGCATCAGTTGCATGAGCGACATCATCTACATCTTTTGGAGTATTGCCATGTGGAGCATTACCTGCATCAGCTGCATTGTTTACATTGACATCATCTATAGCACTGGCGGCATCAACTGCATCTGCTGCATCTGCTATATCGACATCGTGTATAGCACTGGAAGCATCAGCTGCATCTGATGCATCAGCAGCACCAACTGTATCAATATTACCAGATCTACCAGTTGTTTCATCTCTATTGACATCATCAACACAATCTACAACATGCGTTGCATCAGCCACATCAGCACCATCAGCACCTAGTCATCCTTGTTTGAGGTGTCGAGCTGAGGAGGACGAGATCCTCTTCCTCATCAGTGAGTAGGAGGCCCATGTCACTGATCTCCGTGAGGCATTGTCTCACAATACCTCCACACCACAGGTTGTACCTGAGTACCTCTTCACTGGGGACATCGGGAGGAGTGACTACATACGTAGGGATAGAGAGTCTGAGCTAAGGGATGCAGAGGAGTGGCTGCGTGCACTACAGATTTTTTTGGATGAGATGCTCGCTAAGGGCTGTAATGGACATAGTTCAGATGGTTTGGAGTCCAGCTCCACCGCAACCTCAGACAGCGTCTCACAAGATGGGGATCCTGAGGCAATGAGTGCTAATGGCATCCCATATAGCTTGGAGACTTCCTTCAGCTCCTCCTCCTGCATCTGCACCATTCCTCTCTTCTCCTGAGCCCTATAAATCTCCTGTCTCACAGCCTGACATCTCTCTAGGTCCCTCAGTGAACCATCTTTCTCAGTCCCAGGTCATGTGGAGAGGTGCCTCTTCAGGACACATGGCACATTCAGTCGCTCAGTTTTGGGCTGCATAGATGGAGGTGGAGGTACTATGCCAATTGGTAGACTCTGTCTACCACTTTCAGTGAGGTGTTAGCAATGCTCAAGGATGTTGAGTTTGAGCTTTACACAGTCACTCAGGAGGATCATGCCGAGATGCGTGAGCGCGCCTCTTATCTCCGGGGTGAGTTGGTTGAAGTACAGGAGCACCTATGTACGTTGGAGTGTGCAGTTGATGTACCGACAGCAAGAGGGTCTTCCACTCCAAAAGCTTCTAGCAGCATTTTCTTGGCACACACAGCTCCAGAGTCTGCTGATTGGACACTCTGGCAGCTACCGAATGTGAGGGATTCAGCTTCTCTCTCCTCTCCCAGCCATAGAACATTTGGCAGCGTCTTCTCCAGACCTGCATTCTCTGATTCCAATGAGAGTGATGCCCAAGTCCCTGCCAGCTGGGATCTCTGGCAGTCTCCATGTGTTTGAGGTGAGACACACTTACTCTTCTTGTACCACTCTCGAATTAGTGAGTGACAGGTGTCAGATAGTGTATGAGGGAGTATTGCACATGGTAGCCATTATAGCCTCATCCTTCCCTCTCTGATGACACCATCACATCTGCAACCACTTTCATTTGTAGTCGTTACTTGATTGTTCTTCCCAGGATTGTTTAAGCCAAGGGGAGTGTACTGTTCCTTACAGGAAACAGTTTTGTAGCCCTTTGTGTACAGGGGGAGCATAGTCATCTAGGCACAGCGGTGATTGGATTCATGTCCCCAAATTCTGTCATTGATG
The DNA here is from genome assembly GCA_023375785.1 of Penium margaritaceum. Classification (NCBI taxonomy): domain Eukaryota; kingdom Viridiplantae; phylum Streptophyta; class Zygnematophyceae; order Desmidiales; family Peniaceae; genus Penium; species Penium margaritaceum. The sequence continues at coordinate 21,842 of SZWC01030896.1, read as the reverse complement.
GGGAGTATATCTATCTTCCCAGCTGGTACCTTGTTGACAGCTCTTGCAGCTTAGAGGGAGTGGTAGTACATGGGCTTTGAGGTGTCTGATTGTCATAAAATCTTGTAAAGCAAGAGCTCCCTAGTGTGTACTGATGGTTCTCCATCAGTATGGTGCATTATAGCCGCCTGGTTCATCCATGCATATTCGATAGAGTTTTCTCGGGGGTCGAGACCCGTGCACTTTGTGGTTTGTTCCAGTGCTTGGGGAGACTCCATGGAGACCTGCTACATGTTGTCTTGGAATAGGTTATTCCCTCGCTTTGTTGTCAAGACCGGAGTACACGGTGGTTTTTACCAGTACCTCGAGAGATCCAACACAGGTTGATCGATTCTTTCTTGATCTTTTGTTGGACACGTGTAGTTTGCATGTGGCTGAGACCAGGACATCTGGTAACATGTCCCGGCGTCTTGGGAGGCCTAAACTTGCCCAGCTTAGCTAGCTAGTGATGTCATTGTACACAGCTGACTGTTCCGGTTCCTGGGGAGACCTCCAGTGTGTGGATTCATGTTCTGTGACATGTGTCTTCCTCGTTCCTACCTTTTGACGTGACGGGAATGACGGGGCTGGTGGGATAGCCACCAGTCCCCAGCACATAAGCTCCTTGTAGGGCTCATTGTGCTTCTCTCCTTGTTTCTTAACTAATGTATTCTAGACTTAGCCAAACCTTGGCACTATAATTCTCCCGAACACCACCATAGCTCATGACTCATCTAGCATGGGCCTACATGCCCTACACTACTTTAAGCATCCTCAACGTTGTATGCTCTTGTGTATTGGCTACATACGTGACCTCTTGCATGTTTTCATATTTGACATAGACTAAGCCGGGTCCAAGCCCAAACCTATGTCTTGCAGGCAGCTTTGCTTGCAATGTTTTCAACAGGTCTATTCACAAATTCTAAAGGTGGTGGTTTGAAGCCACTACTCTTGAGGGCAGCGAGCGAGAGCGGACTTGCTCCTTGCTCTCTCACTGGCTCACTTGCTGATGCCCGCATAAAGCACATCTGTTATCTGTGACTTGCATCTTGCTATCGTTCCTTGCTAGTCTTGGTCTGTAACTTCACATGGTCTTCTCACGCCATGGGACTATAAATCTTCTGGTGACCTATGTATTCTGCATTGTTTTCTTGTGCCCCTAGTCTACCTACTGGTATCAGAGCAAGATTGCAAGAGAAGCCTAGAACACATGGTCCTAGCCATAGATCTCTCACCGCCACCGCCACTGCCACTACTTCTACCAATGCACATCTGTATGTGCCACACAACAGCAGCATTCTCGACATCTGTACTTTGAGGATCTAAATTCTAATGCTTTACTAGTCTCTGCTCCTTGGGCTAAATTCTGACCCAGTGAGCCAAGTCATACCCGAGGCCGCTATCGCGTGTTCCACCTCAACGGAGCCAGCATCTGCAAATCTGGCAATGGCTGCAGCCCAAGCCACTGCTCTGCCTCAGCATTGGACCTGCTTAGGCGAGGCAGCAATCGTAGCACAAGCCCCTACCGCAAATTGCAGTGGCAGGTCCAACAGCAGCAGCTGTATCTTCAGGTGCTTCGGCCGCAGCACTTTTTTAGCAACATTCATGTTGCTCCTGTCCTCAATTTCTCTGCAACTACCATAACAGTCTTTGTTGTTGCTGCCCATGATGGCAGTTTCAGCAGCGGCACAGGTGCAGTACTTGCGGCATCGCTTGTAGCCACCTACGTGACGGTGCTGGCTACAGTTCAGCCCTGCGGTTCACCTCCTGGGTGTTGCACCTTCCCCATTGCCGCAAGGGCAGCCATACCTTGGCTGCCGCTGCAGCAACAACAAAAGACCGTGTCCGTTTTCTGGTGACGAGTCTCAACCAAAATGGCTGAGGCAGCCAGTTACTCGGCCTCCTTGGACTGACTCTTCTGAGGGCCTACGTTTTGGTTCCATAGTTAGTCGTAAAGCAGCCCACGGATGTTACCTTGGCATCAGAGCCAATGGACTTCCGTTGTCCATTCAATTGACTTGACAAATGACTTGGTTCGTTGATCGAATGCCTTTAAGAAGAAAAAAAAAGGAAAAATCAACCGATCGCCGATATAGGTGATCGCGACAAAACATTTCCTGTACGGGGCTAGTTGTCTCGCCCGCTCCAGAGCCCGACAGAGAGCCCAACAGATCGAGCAGACCGAGCAGCCCAACAGACTGAGCAGCCCAGAAGGAAGCCAAAAAAAATGCGGAGGAAAAACGTTGTCCGACAGGTAGAGTGTACGATGACTTCGGCAAAGGGGAAGAGAGGGAAGAGCTCCCCCTCGCCCCCTTGTCATTGACACTGATGGCACAAGGGGGAGGAGAGGGGATGTCTTCCTCTCCCCCCCTCCCCCCCCCCTTCTCTCGAGGGCCGGCAGCCAAGGGAGGAGAGAGGACCTCCCCCTCTTCCCTCCCCCCCTTCACAAGGGCCGANCTCTCTTTCCCCTCCCTTTGTGTAAATTGTGCCAGCGGGGAGGAGAAAGGGAGTGGACCCCCTCTCCCCACCCCCCCCCTCCTTGTACGCTGACTGTGCCGACGGAGAGGAGAGAGGGATACACCCTCTCCCTCCCTCTGGCCTTGAGCGCCGATGGGGGAGGAGAGAGGGAGGAGTTCCCCTCTCTCCCGCCAACCCCCTCCTCACATGAGAGGAAAACCCAAGAGGGTAGGGGAGAGGACGTCCGCCCTCTCCTCCTCCACCTCACGTGAGCCGACGGCCCGAGGGGAAGAAAGGGGGCGATTCCCCCCTCCCCCTCCCCCCCACTTGGGCCGACGGCCCGAGGGGGAGGAGAGGGACGAGCTCCCCTCTTCCTCCTCCCCCCCCTTCTCTCATGGACCGACGGCTCAAAGATGGAGAGGAGGAAGCTTCTTGCCTCTCTTCCCCGCCACGTCCATTGCATGGACGGGGAACACAACGGCGACGATTACATGTGAACAAGTCAACGATGTGGACATGTGCGAGTGGCGCATTCGGTCACGTCCGACTTCATGACCGAAGAGTCTTTTGGATCAAGTCCTGAAATCCAGTTCTTCTTTTCTTAGGCCCGATGGCTGACTCATGGAACCGAAGACAACATTGTCCGTTGAACCCGGTTTTGACCGCCGTAAAAAGCGGCAAAGAGCTTCGTCTGAGCTCTGAATTGTTTTTTATAATCTCTCAAAAAATGTTTCAAACTATTTTCCTGTTCATGGAAAATGGGAAGACCGATGTCTTTCCCAACAAACCACAGGGTGACGCTTGGAGGATTCCAAGCACACAAAAAAAAAGTCACCTGACGGACCAAAACTATGTTCATTTAGTATAGATTCTCACATTGAGGAATTCTATGTTAGCAGTTTTCAAGAACGTTTGAAACGGTGAAAATATTTGTGGTCGAATCTGAATGTGTGGTCAAGTTGACCATGGGTTTTGACGCACAAATCTGAAAGCTCTGGTTGAGCTCTTTGTAAAATCAGAAGTAATGATCTTCTTTTTGTTTTCCATTCCAAAACAAAAAAAAGAGGGAAAACGACAGTTTTCCATGTCTTGGATGGAACTCACTTGAAAATGTTTCAATTTGAGAAGCTTAGCACCGAAAGGGGCCTAAAATTTTCTGGATTAACCTCAAACTTAGGGGTTTTTTGTGAGGAAACCCGGACGAGGTGACCGTTGAAAGCCATGACATGCCTCACTTTGGATTGTACATGCGCTAAAGAGTTTTGTTTACGCAAAACGACAACTACAACGTGCACCAGGTTGCAAAACCACAATACTGACGTAAATCTAGATGAATTCTTGATTCCAAATAGAATAACAAAGGCATCGTACGTGCCATGACCATTCGATGACTCACCCACTCACCAAAACAATGTAAAACATGTAGACTACACGAGTGTTGATAGCANGCGGCTTGTACTTTTGTCATGGCTGCCAATCGCATCATTGATGCGAGTGTCAAACGCACTATAGCCATGAGCTTTGATTGGACTAGCTATGCTAGTGTTGATGGTACAACACATGTTGCATGATGTCGATTGCAACAATAACATGGGTGTCGGTCGCACCTCGTTATATCAACAAGCAAGAACTAGCCAACTCATTGCCTTGTCAGGCTAGCTTGCGACAGACCACCAAATAAAAGAATATGATCTATGCGCAGAGTGGTTGTACAGGCAAGTGCATCAAGCATGTTATTTGAAGCGTTGGAAAACACGTCATCGGACGTTGTCAAGGCATCTCGACGACGTCGAAGATGGTCATACTGTCAGGTTCTTCAAATAGAGAATCAACAGGCATGTCCGAAAACAACCACGGTCAGGTGTGGTGATGAGATGTATGCCCGAGCGGCGTAACAGAAACACAGCGGCTTCGGTAGACAACGACAGTGACGATCATTGGCGGTTAAAAACTTGGCCCTGCCAATAGATGCATGGGAAGGTACTTCCGAAAGAAGTACGAACCAAGTTGTAACCGATAAATCACGTGTGACGAGGACGGTTTCCTCAAGTTTGGAACATGCTAAAGGTGGACGAACTCCTCCGTTTCCATAGATGTAACNTGCCTCACTTTGGATTGTACATGCGCTAAAGAGTTTTGTTTACGCAAAACGACAACTACAACGTGCACCAGGTTGCAAAACCACAATACTGACGTAAATCTAGATGAATTCTTGATTCCAAATAGAATAACAAAGGCATCGTACGTGCCATGACCATTCGATGACTCACCCACTCACCAAAACAATGTAAAACATGTAGACTACACGAGTGTTGATAGCACGCTTACATGGGTGCTAACCACATCATCGACGTAAGTGCTCATTGCACTACTGGCAACAGCACAAGTGTTGGCTGCAGAATGTTTTTCAGTGTCGCACACACCACTGAAAAAGTGCCAGTTTCACTTCAACCACGGATGCCGAAAGCATCCACGATGCTAGTGTCGAATGCACTACTTATGGTCTACAGAGGTATAACCAANTTCTTCAAATAGAGAATCAACAGGCATGTCCGAAAACAACCACGGTCAGGTGTGGTGATGAGATGTATGCCCGAGCGGCGTAACAGAAACACAGCGGCTTCGGTAGACAACGACAGTGACGATCATTGGCGGTTAAAAACTTGGCCCTGCCAATAGATGCATGGGAAGGTACTTCCGAAAGAAGTACGAACCAAGTTGTAACCGATAAATCACGTGTGACGAGGACGGTTTCCTCAAGTTTGGAACATGCTAAAGGTGGACGAACTCCTCCGTTTCCATAGATGTAACGTACTACAAAAGCCCAGTCCATTGAGCACCAATTCCAAGATATGCGCGGCTTGCATGAGCCCAAGGGGTCAGTGTGCATGACCAAGTACAAGAGACAAATAAATTTACATTTTATCGTGGTATGCGATTCATGTCATTGTACTTCAACCACATGAAGTTGGGTATAAGGCATGCGTGGAAAACGTACACGACATGCACATAAACCTAATCTACGAAGTGTTGGTGCATCGATCACAACACCCAGCAATGGATAAGTTGGACGGACGAATGATCACAACGGTTTTGTGACATTTGAACAAGCTGACAATATCGGGTGATGTTTTAGACTAAAATGGTGACATCATTACACCAAATAAGTGGTTTGGTGGGTGCAGGACGGGTGCTACAACAGTTGCACGTCCCATTCCATAACATTGTTCAAAGGCAAACATGATCATTTCATGACTTAGCCCGTGTCATGAATACGCCATGAGATGTTAAACGGACCTGGTGTGTTAGCACGTCGACTTTAATCATGGAGGATTGACATCATGCTGCATGTACATAGTGTGTACTAGATGCATCAATACCTTTCATATATGTGCATCATTAGTCATGGCCAATGCCAACATCGATAAGTGATTGAACGTGTCAAGGATGAGATCCCCGAAACAAATACTCAATGGCGAATCCATTGACATCGTACCACTCAATGAGTGATGGACACAAACCGTGGTACCCGACCAACGATGAAAAGGGTACATGAGTGTTCTGAAAACCCTCTTATGAAGACAAGGATTAATGTAAATGGGGGTTGTAAATGCACTCGAGAGGGGCGAAGAATCTTCTATGGGTCCTCAACAATTCAAGACGCTACAGGGTGGTGGTCAAAGATCACAAGAATCACTTCTGGCGTGTGATGAGATTGACAGAATGTCGAAAGTGAACAAATGTTAAGGCAACACCTTTAGTCTATCATCACTCCCCGAGTGAACACGTCATGGATATTGAGAAACAAAAGTACATGAACCGATGTTGGTGACATGCGTTCATCCCGAGTTTGGTGAAAATCCATTTTAGAGAAAACAAGCAATACTCATTTTCTACGAATGGTGCTCTAGAGTACTATGACGATCTCATGAATTTCTACAAATCAACTATGACATAGTTGGGATCACATCAAGATCTAGGTTTTACGTTCAAAGCTTATGAATGTGGAGACAATTTATAGGTCGATAGCTTTAAGCTAACAGTGTGTTAGCACCTATATCTTGGTGGTAAGACCGACCACATACTGAGTCATACTCAACATTCAAACAAAACAACGACCAGTGTGTCGTAGATGAATGTTGATGTAAAAGGACTCTTCAAGATGGCCCTTGAGAAATGATGTTTCCCATAAGATTCTTTTGATTTTTAAGAAACACCTCGAAGTTGATGGCACCGTGACACGGTACACTAGCCGTATACGTCACTCATAAAAAATCATGCGGATGAATTTCTACCATGCCAAATACATGGTATAGCATCGCATATGCGATATTGATGAGAAAAAGAAAAATCCAACATCCAATTTGTTGGAACAAACCCAATCTCCGAAAGAGATCATAATGACTATAGTGTTGTCAAACCATGCTTCACTTACCCGAAAGGTCATGGTGAAGCGACTTTAGTCTCTTGGTTTCGGGGATGGTTTAATTGATTTACATTGCCGAATGCAAGTACAATGCATTTTTGGATGGCACTACAGTGATATCTAGGATTTTGGTAGTTTGTCAGATGTCTTCGATGAGGGTGATACCCTCTAGAAGTGCCTCGGATAAGGCATATGAAAAATACTCTATTGACCAAAAGTACCATATGTACAGACTATAAGACATTAAAGCAGCACATGTTGTTGCAATGGAGCCCTTGGCAAACAGAATCCATTGACAGGTTCTTCAATGGAACCCTTGAACGCGATTAGATGATCGCAAAAAGATTTCGGAACGAGTTGTTCCAGGATAACCGGATGTGATCTGGAATTGTTGAATCACATTAAATTGACACCCAAAAGGTGTTCTTCCAACTTGTACCAAAATGATCATGATCATGGTACACCTGTTTGGTGAACACCGTACAATGAACACTTCGTTCATGGATAGAATCCATGGTTGTTGAGATTGGTTATCTCAGCTAACCTAGTTCAAAAGCAGTGTGCTCTTGACAGGGTCGTGAGCAGCAGCCTACGGTACCCATTTCAGATAGAAGTGAGGGGATGGTGGTTGAGACCAAGATCATCTAGGCTGGAGCATTGTTGTGTCCAATGATGGACTTTGTTGGCAACTGTGCATGCCAGACGACCAATTCTGCCTCCTTCAAAGATGAGTGTAATCTTTGAACGGAAAAACATGTGTGCTCAACAACCATATCTTAGGATCTTGGTGCCTCGCAAACCTAAGAAAAGAGCTAGCATGCGAGTTGCATGGGATTAATGGAGCCTGGTTAATTTCATCCAACCACCCCACAGGTGATGGAAGAGGTCTAGTACACTTACGCGTGGTCATGAACACGTCGCTGCAAACCGAGAGGACTGATGTCCGGATCTTGGATTGCACATATTGACAATGTAGCGGGGAGGTACCACCTCGGCAAAAACCCCTTGGAAGAGATCATGTCCGAATGACATGGGAAATTTTGTGTGGACCTAGACAGCATTCACGGGGACGCCTCGTTAATTGGTCGGAAGTACGCTCCTTGCAAAGGAGGAGGATGCGTCACCACAATAACTTGCTGAACACGTACCACACGGAATGTGGAACAATTTGTATTCAATATCCTCTTTCAAACTAGCAAGTCAACATTGACAATGTACGTCCCAAATGGCATCGACCATGTGGACGATACACATGTGTGATGAATCTTCCGCGAAGGAACGCCAACACGTGTGTTGAAACATACAAAGATTGTATGTGCCGCGTCTTGGCAAGAGCCAAGGGATTGAGTGGTCAACAAGGAATGTTGCACGCAGATGATCACAAAAGTAAAAACCACGCACGTGCATGGTTGATTGTGCATGAACGTGACGCAACAGTGTTACGGATGACAAGATTTCACAACTGTGCTCTTATGCATGCTTTTTGTTGCAGGGTTTGCATATTGAATTACGCAATGATCAAACCTCCATGAGCAAGGACAAACCGGGATGGTTCGGAGCAAAGGGGGAGGGATGTAGCATGCGGACTACTTTTAGGATTCAAAATGGTCTTGAAATGTTTATGGCATGTTTTGGCGTCTCGAGATTGGAGTCTCGAGGCATCCTTGTCCATAAAGTAATACATGGGCTAGAGTCTAGGTCGACTCTAGTCCAGAGAAAACCTTTAGTGTGGATTTGGGGCAAGAGGAGTATCGCGATGGAGATTCCATCGCGTCACTCCTCCTCCACCCTTTGAGCGCCGCTAGGGCCCTGTTTCTACGTGGTTGTGCTATGTGGAAGGATTAGGCTAGGATGCATGTGTTGACATCCGTGCCCTATGGAGACCATATCTGTTTCGTCGTGATGCGACTCAGCCAAAATGGCTGAGGCGGCCAGTCACCTGGCCTCCTTGGACTGACGATTATGAGGGCCTACGTTTTGGTTCCACAGTTAGCCGCAAAACAGCCCTCAAACTCACCCCCCACCCGTGGGCCTAGACCAACATTTTGTTGAAGTGAAACTCTTGTGCCTGTCCTTGTTAACAAGAATTTCATTTCATGGGCCTCCTGGCCTGATCTTAGGTCCACTCTTATGGGGTGTACTCTGCTCCCTTGCCCTCATTAAGGTCTAGTAACGCCTCCTCTTCACCAACTCCTTTCAAAGTCCTCCGAAGGCGGTTGGGAGGAGAGATACGCACCAAAATCCGAGTATTAGTCCTCACTTTGTCGCACGTTTGCACACCTCCCCACATCTCCACATTCAAAACACAATGTTAACTTTCCTTTAATGTTCCCCTCCAATAGAGCATCACTCTTGCCTTTTGACAAACAACCAATGTGGCGCATGCACTTTCTATCCTAATAGTGAAACCATAGAGCACTTCTTTCTCCGCTGCAAGAGACAATGTGTTCCCTTACACAATGACTTTCATGCGTGTATCACCAAATCTCCCTTATCTACCCTCCGATCCTCAACATACGCTACTTGGCCCTTTTGAGCTACTCTTATACAACACGACCAAGTATGTTATCACGTGTATACCATTCCATCTCATCTGACAAGAGCAATGGTTGCAGCCATCACAATCTCCAACCCCGAATCTTAGAGACACACTTTCATCGTCTCCTAAGCAACATGTTTGCCTCATTTCCACCATCTTCACGGCCAAGCATGGCAAGAAACCACGAATGCGCTTGAAATAAACTGAATCTCACTTTTTTCAGACCATTGTGCCGCTTGAAATGCATCTCGACCTTAACCCTGCAATGGGAGGATCCAAATCTCTACCCATTCCCCGCCAAACGATATCCTTGGTGGGCCGGTTTCAATCCTTTAGCCTGCTTCGGTGCTGAGGTGGCCTCCCGCCTCAGTCGGTCACGGCCAGGGGTAGGAAAAAACAAAAGAGGCACTACGGCAGGTCTCACCATCTTCTGAGATCAGACACGTGCATGAATGCTGCTCGTTGGTGGCTGCATGGGCATGAGCCTTGGCGCGTGGGAGTGTCGCGCTTCGCCTCCGATGGGTCATCCTCCGCGCCACTGTCCCCCAACCGAGGCGTGAGCAAGGGACGGAAGCAGCCGCACCAAGTAGCGGGATGGATGTCGTAGGCGCAGGCGCGTCCGCTGGCGGACGGGGCTGACGATCCCTCAATGCTTTCTACTCAACGGCAAGAGCGGAATTCAAGACTAGTGTTGGCCGCTACATCCGTCGCCGCTCCTGCTCCAGGAGGGGGGAACGGGGCCACGATGTGCGGCGGAGACAGCTCTGGCGTCGCAGACGGGGGTGATGGCTGTGATGCTTCCGATGCCGCTTCCGACGCTGCTCTTTTGTCCTCGTGGTGTTTATACGGGGATTGCGGCCAGTTTGCGATATCCTTGAGTAGCGAGTCTAGGTCTTGGAAAACGCAGTCCCTGTGCTGGCCCGCGCTGAGTTGTCGCAAACATCCGCTCACTGTCTGCATCGCCATGTTCAGGATCAGCACTAGATGCAGCATGCTACGGGTGCAATTGACGGACTGTCTGCACACGTCCGCCGAGAGTCGACCGCCCTTGTGTTTTTCCGCGAGGAGGAAGAAGGCGTCCAGTGCACGAGTGGTCTGCGTGTCTCGAACAGTGATGCACTGCACAACGATGCCCTTCATGGGATAGGGCTCTGCGAGAACTCCACAACGTGACTTGGGGCTTGCTGCCTCAGTCAGCAAGAAGTGCCCCCGCCATCTAGAACCTGAGTTCCAGCCGGAGGAAGGGATGTTCCCTTTGAAGAACGAACGAGGCTTCCAGCTGCGCACGGACCACCGGCCCGTGCGGCAGCCCTGGGGTGTGAGGGAAGACCCCAAGACTTACATCCTCCGCGTAGACATGCCCTGGCTGCACAAGGGCGACGTGAGTGTGCGGGTGGACGAAGACAACACCCTGCACATCCAAGGTGGACAGAAGTCCCTTGTGCTTGCTGGTCCGCCCTATGAGTACGAGCTCAGCTTCGACATTCCCAGCGATGCAAAGGGGGGCAAAATCGAGGCAGAGATGACGGACGGCGTGCTGACCGTGTGCAATGCACAAGGTGTTCCCTCTTGACAGGAAGGGCACAGTCACTCCTGTGTTATGAGGGAGTACTGACCAAGCATGTGAACTGGTGAGCTAGCCACTTTGATGCCAAGTGTTGGACAAGGTTGCGACCTGCTCACCTCAAGCCTTGAGAATTGCATCTCGTAGTTTCATCTCGAGACCCAATTGTGTTTTCACAACCTCGAAGACGAGGTTCAGAAAAAGTTTCGTTCCAACGCTTCATGCCTTCATCGGTGGGAGGGATCCTCTCCCTGGACCATCTTAAAAACCAAAAAAAAAAAAAAAAAACATGCCTTCAGACTGGAGTCGCACCTTCTGACGTGGGATACATTCCTTTACATGGTGGACAAAGGACAAAAAGAGGAGTTGGAGCACAGTTGTGCGGTGCACCTGGTCATACACACGGTGTAGGATGAAAAAATGCAGAACTGCTGGCATTCTCAAGCTGACAATGTAGGGATGTGGGTCTCATCCTTCAACTGCTACGCAAACTCCTCTTCGCTGTGCAGACGGTCCATCTACAAACATGGCCGGTTGGGCTCAGACAGCTGATGGAGGTGAACGATAACTTGCAGGGGCGGAAAGTCGAAGGGCAAGCCAGAGAGACTGCAGTGCTTTTTCCAGCTTTACTTGAAATGCGTGAGGTCAGTTGTCCACCTGGACCCATGCCGTTCAACTGGCGAATCACCTTGCCTCGCTCCAGGGATGGCCTCTTAAACCACAACCCTCGCCAGTCGTACTGCGGAGGCGTTCGAGGGTGCTTGGCTTAGTGGAGCTCCGCTGCATCTAACATACGACTNCCTGGACCATCTTAAAAACCAAAAAAAAAAAAAAAAACATGCCTTCAGACTGGAGTCGCACCTTCTGACGTGGGATACATTCCTTTACATGGTGGACAAAGGACAAAAAGAGGAGTTGGAGCACAGTTGTGCGGTGCACCTGGTCATACACACGGTGTAGGATGAAAAAATGCAGAACTACTGGCATTCTCAAGCTGACAATGTAGGGATGTGGGTCTCATCCTTCAACTGCTACGCAAACTCCTCTTCGCTGTGCAGACGGTCCATCTACAAACATGGCCGGTTGAGCTCAGACAGCTGATGGAGGTGAACGATAACTTGCAGGGGCGGAAAGTCGAAGGGCAAGCCAGAGAGACTGCAGTGCTTTTTCCAGCTTTACTTGAAATGCGTGAGGTCAGTTGTCCACCTGGACCCATGCCGTTCAACTGGCGAATCACCTTGCCTCGCTCCAGGGATGGCCTCTTAAACCACAACCCTCGCCAGTCGTACTGCGGAGGCGTTCGAGGGTGCTTGGCTTAGTGGAGCTCCGCTGCATCTAACATACGACTTTCCCAGCCAGACTACTTTCAGTGGCATGCCTCCCAACAACACAGGGCGACTGACACGCCCAGGCTCAGGCAAGCACGCCAGCAAAATCACGTTGGTGAAAACACGCTGATCGATGTACCACTCAAGTCGATCGCTGCCGGAGCCAGTGCCAGCGGGCGAGGCGCCACTTGAGCATGAGCAGAGCAACGACGCGGAACGCCACCAGCATGAGCAGCAGCACGCACGCCTCCAGCCACCCGTTGCCCGGCATGAGAGAGCTGTACAGCTGCATGGTCAGGTCGTGGGAGGCGGTGTACGGACACGTCTCCCACGCCGGAGGAGACGGGGCCGACGGCGAGGCCGGCGAGGGGGACGGCGGGGAGAGTTGTTGGGTCGTGTGCACTGGGCAGCTGTACGTGCCGTTGGCGGGGAAGTTGATTCTCATGAGGAGCTGAAGCAACAACGCAGAGTCCATTCACAAGCAGAAGTGTGGAAGAAGAAGGAGGAGGAGAAGAAGAAGAAGAAGAAGAAGAAGAAGAAGAAGAAGAAGAAGAAGAAGAAGAAGAAGAAGAAGAAGAAGAAAGCGTGAGTGTTTCAGGGGCACGGACGGAGGAGAGTAGGCACGAGCAACAAGACCTAGAGGGCGCCTCCTTGAATGGAAGACATGGCACGAACAAGATCNCGTGTGCACTGGGCAGCTGTACGTGCCGTCGGCGGGGAAGTTGATTCTCATGAGGAGCTGAAGCAACAACGCAGAGTCCATTCACAAGCAGAAGTGTGGAAGAAGAAGGAGGAGGAGAAGAAGAAGAAGAAGAAGAAGAAGAAGAAGAAGAAGAAGAAAGCGTGAGTGTTTCAGGGGCACGGACGGAGGAGAGTAGGCACGAGCAACAAGACCTAGAGGGCGCCTCCTTGAATGGAAGACATGGCACGAACAAGATCGGGTCAACATGGTGTTTTCAAGGCCGTGGCTGCTCAGACTAGAAACGTTTTGCAAAAGTGAATGGGCGTGTGGGACGTGAGCTTTCACGGAGAAGTTGGGGTGACAGCCAGCCAAAGGCTGCGCTAGCCCACGACTCGGCCTCAGAGCCACTATTTTTTCAATAACCGTTGAACCACTTGTGAAGCGAGTTTCACACTTCAAACGTTCTGCAAGGCATTGAAATTCTCACAAATCATGAACGACATGAGAGCAAGAGGACAGAGCCCCCCCCCCCCCCCCCCCCCAAACCCCCTCCCCAAATCGGCATACCCTGCACATTTACGAACAAGACAGGACCTAATCATGTCTCAGGGTCGAGCAGTTTTGTAACTTTTTGGTTTGCGAATGATTCTGGGAGTAGGGTACCATGTATCTGCCTCCTCCTCAAGTGCCAGCTGCTTGACGACAAGAATGGATTGGAAAAAAGACCTCATTGCGGAACACCCACATCTCATGAAACAGTCCCATACCTGGTTGGCGTACGCAGAGAAGGAAAAAAAAGGGGAAGAAAAAGGAAAGGAAAAAAGAAGAGAAAAAAAAAAAAAAGGTACTTTGTCCAGCCGATTACGTTGGGCAACTTCTCCCTGGACTATTTGAGAACATGTGAGGAAATTGTTGTTGTTCCTAGTTGACACGCCGAGAAGGACAGGTACTGCGTCCACCCGATCCAGCTGGGCAAATTCTTCGTAGACATTTTTTAAAACATGCAAGCAACTCTCGTCCGCTGACCCGTTCAAAAAAACCGTACCTTGTTGACGTACGCCGAGAACGAGAGGTACTGCGTCCACCCGATCCAGCTGGGCGGGTTGAGCACCAGAAAGTGCACCACCATCAGCGACAGCAGCTGCAGGATCGTGGCGGCCCAGATGGCGCGCCCCACGCTGCCGGCCACCGTGCCCACCGCCATGCCGATGGACGACGCGACCATGCAGTCGAGGATGAGGACGAGGGTGAAACAGACGAAGCGCACGAAGGCGGGGTTGAGCCCGGCCATCCAGTAGACGATGACAGAGAAGAGGACGGGGGGAAGGATCTCGAAGGGGAGGAGGAGGAGCGTGCGCGCGGCGTAGTAGGCGGATAGGTGGTACACTCCATCCTCCTGCTCCTTCTTCACCACCTTCCAGTCCTGCAAGCAATAGTGCAGGACATCGGAGGAGATGGAGAAAGTCAGACTGTCACGATGAACTAGAAGTTACGTCGTTTGTTGCTCTCGGGCTTACTGGTTCTCTTACTTCTGAGGAGGAGGAGGAGGAGGAGGAAGAGGAGGAGGAGGAGGAGGA
>SZWC01030891.1:0-23481 GCA_023375785.1 Penium margaritaceum | reverse complement strand
GAGAGAGAGAGAGAGAGAGAGAGAGAGAGAGAGAGAGAGAGAGAGAACCCAGAGCAAGGGTTCTTCGGTTTAGGGGGAAGGAGCATGACACCTAGTTGCGGTGGGGATTAGGCTCTTGAGAGCTATGAGAGGTGGGGCTCTAGAGAGTTATGAGGGAGGAGCAAGGCAAGGGACTGAACGTGGAGATTGGATTGGGACAATTAACTTTGAAAGATTGAAGTGGAGGAAACGAGCCCCTCTTTTCAAGCCCTACCAAGTCCGGCATAGATGCAAAGACGCACCACATATTCCACTGCCAAAGGTACGTGATGCAACATGGTGTTTGCTACTACAAAACAAACAGTCATTTGCAAGAACAACACCAAAACAGACAAATTTGCTTTAGGAACAGCCGCATGTTTGATAGAGCAGGCACTCCCAGTTTCGTGATTGTTCTGGAACATGGAGTTTGATGGGGCACTAGCGGACAGTTACAAAACATTTGTCACACAACAAAGACTCCAATGCACCAAGCGCACCTGCTGTGGAGGGAAATGCACACACAAGTCAGGAGCATATCCAAAGTCCACACATGCCTTATGTTGACCTGTGTCTAGCCTGTGTGCCCCATGGCCAGGCTAGCACCAGCGAAGCTTAGGACTAACGTATTTGTGCTAACACACAAATCAGTAAAATGTTGAATTGATTAATACCATAGTGCAAGAAAGGGTGGGTGTCACCAATAGAATCTTTAACACCACACCACAGGCCCAAAAATCCACCAAGACTACCTGCAGGATTGCCGTCATAATTGATAGCACGACTGCTAGCAGGGCCGCCAAGAACACGTATCACGCAGCCATGGAGCAAGCAATTCCACACCCATCCAGAAGTACCTAGCAGGAGCACACCTCTAGAAGAACTATTCCAGAAGCACCTGGCCAAAGGCACTCTTCTCTTTGCACTCATCCAAAAGTATTGGGCCAAGACTAAGGGTGTACACGAGTCCAGACTCTCGAGTCTGATCCCAGACTCGGACTTGCGAGTCCGAGTCAGGGTCCAGACTCAGACTCACAAGTCTGGGCTGAGACTCGCAAGTCCACGGACTCGCAAGTCCGAAGCACTCAGACTCGCAATTCCAGTGAAAAAAACTCACGAGTCTGTGGAAGAACAGACATCCAGATAGCCATTTCTTCTCTCTTATTCACATTTGTTGTTCCCCATGTCATAAAGCATGCATATACATGCATGAAATGAGTCTGTTCAGTAATGTTTCTTTCATTTTAGCATTGTGATTATAATACTTAACCCCCTCCATACATTCATGAGAGCTCCTCTTGGACTCTTGAGTCTGGGACCCTGGACTTGGACTCGCCAGTCTTGGTGTGGACTCAGACTCGCAAGTCTGACTCGCGAGTCTCAGCTTTTGGTGAACACCCTTAGCCAAGACATGCCTTCAAGAGTGTCCATGTAAAATCACAGGAGCACCTCTCGAAGAACATCCATCCAGAAACACCCAGCTAGAGATACCCATCAGGAAATGCAAGGCCGTCTAGGGACACCACCCTTTGTGGTCAGCGGAGCGACAAGGGAGAGCACTGGAGGAGGGGCCAACAGCAGGGGGTCAAGGGCTGACAAGAGGCGGGCCACCAAGCATGCCCCTAGTGAGAACGGGACGGATGAGGGAGATGATGAAATCGTTCACGAGGGAGGAAGAGGCCAAATCAAGAGGTAGTGTGACCGGCAAGGGCGCACACAAGAAGGATCCGAGGGAACCCTGTTGGAGCAGGGCAAGCATGGGTGGTGTATGCATGGCCATGAAGAACACAATGCTGGTGAGCAATGCACTCACATAGATCTGGAACTAGAGGAAGGAGGCATGAGTCATGACAATTACCCATGACCTCACACTTCTAACAGTTGGGCAGGCGAGAACCTCCACCGCCAGCACCGCCGCCACCTTGAGGTAAGGCACGGACTGCAAGGGCATGGGCCGCCGGGGGAGGGATGATGCCGGGCATATGATCAAGAAGAATAGGCTCCTTAAGAGCTTCAGCAGGATGGGATGCAATCTGGATGGAGCACAGAGCATCAAGAAGCCCAGGCTTAATGGCACTAGGGGTCTACTATGCAACCTGAAGGGTGAGGAAAATTGGAAAAGATGCAAGAGCACTGGAAAATTTGTGTCTAAGCCCAGTGACAACGGAGGTGAAAAATGCCTAATCACTCAGGAAGCGGTGGCAATGAGAAGCTCGCTCTAAAGGAGCTCAAAGCGCCCTAAGTGGGGACCAAGGGACATGTCAAGGTGATGACGGAGGACGTAAAGATCAGTGAGAAGAGAGGCTGTAGAGTGAAGCAAGATGTATGAGTAAAGGGCAAGTAGGGCAACCGAGGCCTCAGAAGCACAATAGGGGAGAACATCGGTAGGTGTAAATGCTTGAGCTGGAAGAGGACAATGAAGGAGGCATGAGAGTAGATGAGGTGAAACACAAGAGCACTGTGAAAAGGGTGGGCTAGATGGAGGGGAGGAGTGGGATTGTAGTGCTTGAAAAGGTCGTGTATGTGGGCATAAGAGACAAAGAGGGGGACCAACGGTTGAAAAACATGCCGGTGATGTGCCCATGAGCAAGGTTCAAGGGCATGAGGGCGTGGGACAGGGGGTGAAAGCCAAGGCCCGTAAGCCATTGACCATGGGTGCCATGGCATCAAGAGAAGCCTCTCTACAGGCAATGACGACAATTACATCACCAAGGGAAAGAGCGCCAGTAGGGACGGCCTCACCGGCCAAGACAGCTCCACCAGTTAGAATGGCTCTACCATCCGGGATAGCGCCACCCGTAGATGATGCCACTGGCATTAGCAGCACCAATGGCATCATCAACACCACCGGCAGCAGGCACCACAAGGGGTAGCGACGCCACCAGTGGGGACAGCACCACCAGCACCACCTTTAGCAAGTGTACGACCAGGAGCAATGGCACCATTCAGAATTCCAAGACCACGGGCAGCACCGATTCCACCAGTAGGGAGTGGACTAGGAACACTAACACTATGGTTGACAGCACTTTCCAGCAGTACAAGGGCAGCCAGGGTGGCAGGGGGAAAGGTGGGTGGCTCGTCAAAGGAACGAGCCGTTAGGTCCTTGAGGATGGCAGCCAAAAGGACAAGGTGGAGAGGACGGGGGGAGTGGATGTGGGGAAGGGGGTAGTTGGAATGGGCCACAGAGCGCGACAAGGGTGAAGGTGATGGTAGCCAAGAGGAAAGAGAATGGTGGTCACCGACAAGACTGAGACCACTAGAGACTTGAGGACTAGGGCCCACAAGGAAGCATCCTCAGATAGCACCTTTTCACGAGCTACACAAGCCACAACTATGGCAGCCAAAGTGCTAGAAAGGCCAAAGTCACCCATGACTCTAGTAGAGAGTGAGATGGTGAATGGAAGTTATCAAGAGAATGGAATGGATGAATGTGGGGACAGTAGTGATGACGATGGCGCCCAAAAGACCATGAGAGCCTCAAACAACCATGGGGATACTCAATAGTGGAAGCGGCGACAACAATAGCACCACCTGCGCGAAGGGAAATGGTGGACGGGGACGACGATGGTAGATAATGATGGCAACGACGGGAAGCCTGAGGTGTAGGCGACAACAAAGGAGTCATGCTTATAGCATAGGAGGAAACGGGAGTGGAATCGGCGGGGTAGAACCGACAGAACCAGTCATGGGCTTGATGCCATGTTGAAACAGGGCCATAGTGGCAAGGGAGAGTGAGAGAGGGACTGAGGGTGGATAGGAAGAGAGACCCAAAAATGAGGGCTCTACGGTTGAGAAGGAGGGAGCGGGACACTTAGTCACGGCATCGGTTGGGGGTCTCAAGAGTTGTGCGGAACAGGGATCTCCAGAGTTCCGAGAGAGGGAGCAAGGCCAGGGACTTACTCCACATATTGGATTGAGATAAGTGAGTTTGCAAAATCAAAGTGAAAAGTGAGAGCAAGGGGGCCCGTTGCCTTAAACCCTACTGAGTCGGGCATTCATACGATGTGTGCAAACTGTTCCAATGCTTTTGCTTGTTGATGCAATATGATGCTCACTCATACAAAACAAACAATTTGTGGCAAGAAGAGCAAACAAAAAGGCATAGTTGACAGAACAACAGCTGCATGTTCAAAACAGTGTGCACTCACAGAGTAAAAACTGTTTTGGAAAGCAGAGTTTGTAGGTGCACTAGTCAACAGGTAAGAAATTTTCATCAAGTGGCAAATTCCACTATTCCAGCACACCAGGGGCACTTGCTGTGGGGGAGAAAGCACAGACCAATTCAGGGGCATATCTGAAATGCTCACATGCTTAGAGCCAACGTGTGTGATCCAAGGCCAGGTTAGCAACTGAACAACCTAGGACTTATCTATGTGTGATAATACACAAAGTAGTAGAATGTTGAAAGCATTAACAAAAACAGACATGCATGATGAGAAATAGGTCACAAGGAATTGGAAGGTAATGCCAATGATGTTTGGGAAAACAAAGTCATTTTGCTCAAGCT
Organism: Penium margaritaceum; assembly: GCA_023375785.1. Classification (NCBI taxonomy): domain Eukaryota; kingdom Viridiplantae; phylum Streptophyta; class Zygnematophyceae; order Desmidiales; family Peniaceae; genus Penium; species Penium margaritaceum. The sequence goes on along the minus strand of SZWC01030891.1, from coordinate 18,956 downwards.
GAGAAGGTTTTGGTAATTCACTAAACGAATGCTTTCTGCTTCATACCTGTCCGGGAGAAGTATGGTTTTGTTCATTTCAGTTTTAATCCATCAAAATTTAAGACATCGCACTAGTGTACTTTGCAGTCATAGCACCTCTTCTGTCTGGAATACTCTGTCTGCAAATACGTGCTTCGATTCTGGCCCATTAGATTGATTGTTGTCTTAGGTGGTCGCCACCATTGTCATTAACAAGTCACCAACAGGAATCAAACAAAATACTGCTTTGTCTATTGGGGTTTGCACTTGACAAGAACCTTGAATGATATTGCCCAACAACAACAAAAGACAGGCGTGGCACTACATCAAGTTGGGGTCATAATAGGCACATTGGATGTTTTTAGCTTTACCTATATGTACATAGTGTTTTGATGCATTTCAGGATAAGAATAAATATATGTATGGAAAACAAAAAAATCCACCTGAGTCTATGTTTCATTATGAATCTGTATCCATATTTGTGTAGAGACCTTCTTTCTATGTCCATGTCCATCTCCATGTCCGCGTCCACTTTCACATCCATATCCATATCCATATCCATATCCATATCCATATCCATATCCATATCCATATCCATATCCATATCCATATCCATATCCATATCCATATCAATATCCATATCCATATCCATGTCCAGATCCATATCCATATCCATATCCATATCCATATCCATATCCATATCCATATCCATATCCATATCCATATCGATATCCATGTCCATATCCATACCCATATTCATATCCATATCCATATCCATATCCCTATAGATATCCATGTCCATATCCATATCCATATCTATATCCATATCCATATCCATATCCATATCCATATCCATATCCATATCCATATCCATATCCATATCCATATCCATATCCACATTCATATCCATCTATGTATCCATGTGCATAACCATATACATCCATATCCTCATACACGGAAATGGGAGGCACAAGACCAGTTGTAGAATACTTGAATAGAAAAGGATGTCATGAAACTGGAACAAATGAACATCTGGCATACACGTCTGGATGGAAGAAACGCGACTGATTTAAACACTAGGTGTTCATAGATTAGTGATTTTGTTTTGGTCGGTTGGTTCATGAGCTTTTTCCCTAACATTACCAAAATGACAGGGGGTACAACCTGAACATTATTGAGAACTCTACTTATCAAAGAGGAACACTTCTTGATGCAGTCATTTTCTTGACACCCTCCTTGAATCCAGCTTGAGAAGAAGAGCTTCAGTGCCCAAAATAGAGAGGATCTGTAGTGGTTTTGATGTTTCATAATCGCTTTCCAATGTCAAGGGAACCCTCTTAAAGAAGGAGTTGTAGCTTTGGGTCCATGAGCTTCTTGATTTTGTTTCTTTGTACATTGTTAATTAGAGACTACATTCTCTCCAGCTCCATCAGGGAGAAGTTTTTTCCAACATTTTTGGGCCTCCCAAGGCCTGAAACGTTTCCCGGGAATGTGTCCATGAACTTTGAATGTAACCATGATATCTTCTCGCAAGAAATCCATGTGTGTACTTGGCTCCCTGGATGATGGCTCTGATCCAGTCTCTCCAACACCTCTTCTTTGTCTTGTTGTGAATCTGTCTTGGTGATGTACAAGGGTAATCTGGGTGGTCTTCAAGGATGTAGAGAATGATCACTGTATCAACAGGCAGCAGTCACCAAGCGTTGCACCTAGAGAAGTCGTTGCAAGATGATCCAAAAGGTTGGGAATCCATCATGTAGTGGTGAAGAGATGGTAACAAGATGAATAAGATTGAAGAGGTGTTTCCAGAAGTGAAAAAAGGTTTCAATATAGAATCTCGGAGCATAGGTTGGGGCCCAAGTATTCTCACAGGCAACATCAAGCGGTTTGGAGAACTTTTAATTCTTAACGAGGATGTGCTTTGTAACTGTGAGGCCTTATTGAGTCCATCTGAAAAACAGTCCTCTCCTCATTTCTTTTTGCCCAAGGTACATGATACTCCAAGGGTGAAGCTAAAGCTAACAGGTTTCCAGTATGAATTTTGTCAAGTTGCTGATGTAGTGGGTACAGACACAATTATACGTACACTGATTTTGCTATCCATTCGCAAGAAGAGGGATTAAGTCCAAAGTATTGTTGCTGCTGATTTGGTACGAATAGTAAGAATGTTTAACTAGTATTCTACTACTCATACTCCTATTTGGGCATTGTATGTTGGGGGTAACCTCGTGCATGGTACTGATAATGAAGTTGGCACAGGAAGAAAGTTTGGGTACTATGAAGAGACTATGGTGCAAGAAGAAGAAAAAGTTGAGTGTAGAATCACATGGCCGAAATAAGAGCTGGTGATGCTCATGCGTTCTTTCGGGGTGCAAAACATGGATCCAGACACATAAGTGCTAAAGAGAAAAAGGCAATGCAAGACTCCTCTTGCATTGCCTCTTTAGCACTTATGTGCATGGATCCGTGTCCCTAGATGGAGAGCCAAAAGATATGAAGTGGTGTTGGGTTGGCACCGAGACATGGCTATTGAAGGTGGTATTGACAGAAAAATTGCAAACGATCTGTACATGAGTCGGTGGAGGGAAATACTACAAGAAACCATGCTCAGTGTGGAGGTGTTCCACCAACGTGATTGGTAGTGTGTGGTTGTAAGGCCTACAACAGCTTGTTAAGTCTACTTGATGGTATCCAATAGAAAACACTACAATGACTTGATCCTTACATTAGTTCAAATCCCAGAGTTATGCTTCTTTATACGGAGAAATGGGTACAAAGTTGGAACCACATGCACATACTAGTTTTGCTAGAAGGCGCAAAAGCCAAGATTGCCGACCAAATGTGGACACAAACACCACATGTACAACAAGTTGTTAAATGATAAGCACCTTGCTGGAGAAATCCAATGCTGATGGAAATAGCACTGGTGAAGTACCACACAAAACACATCAATGTTGTTGGAGCTGCTTAGGCTGTTGGAGTTGTTGCTGAACTCCTTGAGAAAGAAGACAGCAAATTTGTTGGAAGAAGAGAGAACAGTTCTGGAGGTCACAAATGCTGTTTTGATTGTTTTTTCTTCCCTTCACCTGTGGCTTCCTCTTTCAGATACCTCTATGGGCCTCCCACGATTATAAGAATGACCTTCTGTTGAAACCCTTTGTTTTTTTAGTTCAAAAACCCATTCATCATGCGACCTCACTCTCTATTTGCTCCAGATTATCCTTGGATGCTCTCTTTTCCACTCAAATGTTTCCACTCTCTTTGCTTGTGATGTAAGCTGCACTGTAGCTTTTTTGACCTAACTGGTCTCATACTGAGCCAAACATGCAGTCTTTGACCTGTAAAAGCTGTTGAAAAGTTACTCCTCTGCATGTACAAGTGCAGCACCGAGATGTTCTAATGAGCCGCCACAGAGAGGAAAATCCTTGCAGTTGGATCTACTGGCTCAAGGATTACTCGGATCCTAAGATGGATGATTACCCATGAGAGTTTATGAGGTACAAAATCCCGTGGAAGATGTTTCACCGGAACCAGGCACATATCAAGGGCGATATGAGCTTCCAATGTTCGGGTGTGTGCGGCTGCTCTGGGAGCCGGCCGCGACTCAACTTTGGGTGAAGAATCAACCCGACGGCGCAACAAATTTCCATCTAGAAATTTTGCTCCAAAAGGTGTGCCAATGCGTTTGGTGGATCGTCCACCGGATCATGTAGTGCAGTTTGTTACTGAGGTATAGCCGAAATCCTTGCTTGGCATCCAAAACTCAGTAGTATATTTTGTTATTCAGGGACTTTCAACATTGTGACTGCACGTCCACAGACAGGTTTCAAACCTCGTCACATCCCATCACTAAATTCGACCCAAAAGCGGCAGCGGTACGTCAATACTGTTCACAACATCTCTACGCCAAGTGCAATGGTATCTGCGCCTTGGGAAAGGCGCTTCACCTAGGAATGAAGGCGCCACGGTGTGTGCGTACCATGGAGGCGTATCTGTGGTAGGTGGGACCTGCGCTTTGGCAAGCAAAACCTGGACGACACTTCACCAAATTGTGCACAGTTTGGTGACTTGGAGAGCTCATAACTATCCCTAGAAATGTTCTCATTATGTCCATGTACAAAAAGTAAGAAAAATGGCTGTTATTCCCTCTGCAAACTGACCATCTCTAAGTTCCTGCTTACATAGCTTGAGGCAACTAGAAAGCTCACGTGATGTCTCATATTCCCCAAAAACATAAGAGGTGAACCACCAGAGAATATCACATCAACTTCGGGATCCCACAACGTGATTTTTTGACAAAGGGTTATGGGCCCACAAGTCATATCGCCTTCAACGTTCACGTCTTTTGCAATATACAGCATTGTCATCTTGGACATTGCCATGAAGTCCTATGAATCTGTTGGATTAGAAGCTGTGGAGATGGTGCACAAGGAGAAGCAACCTATTCAGAAATATGTGAGCGGCCTATGCTTTGGGCTACGGAGGTGGCAGTTCAAGCTGCACGTAGTGCCTAAGAGGCTAGTGAACGTCATGTTGGGAAAGGAGTTGCTCGTAGAGTCAATTGCAATGGACAAGGAGAAGAAGGCATTCGAAAAGAAGAACACGGAGGCGCTCATGCTCCATGTGTACGAGAAGGCTGAGCCTTAGTGAGGCTACTTCCAAGGCTGCAAGCTGGCAGTCAAAGCTTGGCAAAAACTCTGTGCCATCACCCAATCCAAGTCGCATGCAAAGCAATACTTGCAATGAAACGGCTCCTCACGGTGAGAATCGAGGACGGAGATGATATCATTTCCGCCATGTAGTAGATCGAGTCGCTCACCTCATACTGCAACAACATGGGATAGAAGACCAAAACACAACTCCATGCAACAGCCCTCCTTGTGACCTTACCTGATTGTTGGGTCCTCTCATCACCGTCCTTGGAGGACGGCCGAAGGCGACAAGCTCACCTGTGGTGCAGATATAGAGTACATCCGCAACGAGCCAAAGCGCCAGAGCTGCGGGGAGTCATCGTCTTCCTCATCAGCCCTTGTCACCAAAACGCATGGTGGCGGAAGCGAGGGCAAAGGAAGCGGCCAAAAGGGTGACGGCAAGAAGGGCGCCAAGAAAGGTACGGGCTGCAACTGTGACAAGGCGGGCCATTGGACCCGTGAGTGTGTGGAGGAGGCCAAGGCCGGCAGCAAAAATGCCACAGCCAGGTTGCTCCTCAATGCAAACAAGAACCAGCTCCTCAAGAAGGCCAACAGGCAATGCCTATATTTCGTGCCTGAGGAGTACACCTAGGTCAAGAAGGCGGGGTTTGTCACCTACAAGAAGTCCTCCAAGTCAGTGGTGGTTGCAAACGACAAAGTCGAGCCAGTGGCCGGCCAAGGCAAGGTGGGCGTGGAAGTCGTGGTGGGCAGTAAGAAGGGGTTGTACACAATCTTTGATATACATAGCATCCCCCACCTGGCTGACATCCTGGATGTCAGCCGCTTGTCGGATAAGGGGTATGGGGTGCTCTTCCGCAAGAAAGGCACTGCGGTGCGCATGGACGGCTACGGCGAGGTTGTTCTGGAGGCAAAGTGCAAGGGCAGTCTCTACATCGTGGAGACAAAGGTCATCCCTGTGGCATTGGACACAGAACACTTGCAGGAGCGCATTGTCGACATGGCCAAAGGAGGAAGCCCTGATCTAGAGCTATAGCACCAGCGATTGAGGCATTTGGCTCCCGCAATTTCCAAGGAGATGGTGAAGCGTCACATGGTGTGCAGCCTTGTCATTGACGGTACACGATAGGAGTAGCAGATGCAATAGTGCACAAAAACTGTGAGCCTCGCATTGTGGGCAAGGGGCGGTGCAAGCCATTCCACGAGATTGTGGCTCGCACAAAGGACCTGCTGGAGGTTGTGTACAATGACAGGTGTGGACCATTCAAAACGCTATCAAACAGTGGCTTTAGATACTTTGTCACCTTCATGGGTCGCTGGAGGAGAAAGCTCTTCATATACTTCATGAAGCAGAAAGGCAAGATCCTAGACTGGATCTAGGAGTACGTCACAGCACTCGAGAAGCGGACGGGCCGGAAGGTCAAAGCGCTATGCAGGGACAATGGCGGAGAGTATGTGGGCTCCAACGAGTGGATCAAGCAACTCGGAATCAAGTAGGAACCCACTACGCTGTGTTTGCCAAAGTCCAACAAAGTGGCAAAGTGCGCAAACCATTTTGACTGTTTTTTCCCCTTTTCCACTGTTGTATAGCGCATCCAGAATTCTCCTCCCTTTATGCATACATCCTTTTGAACTTCTTTACTTACCTCCTTTACAAACATGTTGCAAGCATAATCAAAATCAATGGCAAAGAGGTTGGATAAGGGCCTGAGGTAATGTTACATTTTTACGGGTGGAGTATGAAAGGACTAAAAGACATGAAAGCTCATGAGCATGAGCTTTCTGGTCTCCTCACGCAATGTGAGCAGGAATGTAGAGACAATATGTCTGCGAAGAGAACAATGGCATTTTTTAATCATTTGTACGTGGTTATGATCATTCCATTATTAGGGCTCGTCATGAGCTCTCCAACTCACAAAACTGTGCAAAATTCAGCCAACCATAACCCAAGTTATGCTTGCTAAAACATAGGTCTCAACCACAACAGAAACGCCTAATGCCCCCATGGTGCGTAAACGCCATGGCGCCTTCTTCACGTGAGAAGTGCCTTTCCCAAGGCGCATATCCCATTGCACGTGGTGTAGGGGTCCCTTGCAATGTTTTGACACACCTCCCCTACTCTTGGGTCGAGTTTGGTGATTGGGTGTGACGTGGTTTGAAACCTGTTTGCAGACTTGCAGTCAAAAGTTTGACATAGTCCCCGATTAACAAAATGCACTACTAAGTTTCAGATGCCGAGCCAGGATTTTGGCTCTCCCTCAGTAACAAACTGCAGTACAAGATTTGGTGGATTGTCCACCAGACGCCTCGGCAGACCTTCCAGAGGAAAATCTGTAGATGGACATTTGTTATTCAGTCTGGTCAATTTTTCACTGGAAGCCGAGTCGCGCCCGGCTCCCAAAGCCGCTGTGCACACCCCAACTTTGGAAGCTCATTTTTCCCTCGATACTTGTCCGGTTCCAGTGAAACGACTTCCACCAGATTCAACGACTTGTCAACTTCTAAGGGAGATAATTCATTCTAGGATGTTACCATTCCTCAAGCCCTATATCAAACTTTCAGGGTTTTCTCTCTTGCAGCTCGTTGCTGCCTCGCGGCGTTGCACTAGGGCATGCGGAGGGGCAACTTTTTCACATTCTTCCCCTTAGACCTATTACACCCCTGCTCCTGCTTCCTCTCCTTCATCTTCCACTACGCCTTCTAGATCATCAAAGCTGGTCATCCCAAGCCCGGACACGCTCATCGCGTACTGGTCCATGGGTTGCGCTTTGGTCAAGCGATGTGCAAGCATGTTGTGCGTATTGCAGTGCTGTAGCACCACCTGCCCCTTCTTGACCATGTCCATGGTGATAACGGACCTTAATGTGCTTCATCCTCCTGTGCGGCGTTGGGTTGTTGGTGAGCAAGATAGAGCAGGTGCTTTCCTCTTGCACCGTTGTAGGCTCCTGCTATTACACGCCCGGCTCCTTAGTAACCTGCGGAGCCACACCGCCTCCTTGACTGCCTTGGCCAGCGTGATGAACTCTGCTTTCATCGTGGAGGTGGTGATGTAGTCCTCCTTCTTGTTGCACCACGAGAACGCTACACCAACAAGGAAGAACACGTAGCCAGATATGGACTTCCGCTTGTCCACATCGCCAGCGTTCTCTGCATCCGTGTTCCAGACCAGAAGTAAGGGGTCCTCTAGTCCCTTGCCGTCAAACCATAGGCGTGCGTGCCGCATCGCCTAGAGGTAAAGGAGGATGCACTTAACCGCGTGCCAGTGTAGTGGCCCTGGATCGACCACGTACATGCTTAGTTGACGCATTGCGTAGGCCTAGTATAGTTGAGTGGCCACCATGGCGTACATGAGGCGGCCCACCGCTGACAGGTAGTGCACCCCTGCCATACCCTTCCGCTTCTCTTTTGTTTGCAGCGCCATTGCCGCACATTCACAGGTCATGGGAACAGGACTGCAGACTGGTTTGAAGTCCTCCATGCCGTACCGCTTTAGCACCTTGGCCACGTATCAAGCCTGCCCTAGCTCAAGCATGTGTGCCCTCCGATTCCGCGTGGTGCTCATCCCAAATTAGAACTTCAGCCTCTCCATGTCCGACATCTGGAACGTGCTGCTCAGGTCATCTTTCACGTGCTGTAGGCTTGGCACATTTGAGGAGCACAAGATCAGATCCTCCACGTAGAGTGTAATGATCTGATGGAGCTTCCTGCTCCATAGCACGTACACGTTGTGATTTGCTTCATACCACTTGAAAACGAGTATTACTGTGAAGCTGTCCATCTGTTAGTATCAGCATTACGATTGTTTTTGCCCATACAAGGGCTTCTATATCTTGCACACCTTAACCTCCGGCGCCTCCACCCCCTCCTACACCTCCATGTACATTTCTTTGTTGATGATGGCATCAAGGAAGACCGTGTTCACGTCATCTGGTGGTGCTCTATATCCGTTTTGTCTGCCACCAAAAGGATCGCCCGGATGCTTACGGACTTGATGACAGGGGCGAACGTCTCAGCGTAGTGCTTTCCCTTGGGTTATGCGTATCCATTTGGCATAAGATGCTCCTTGTACTTGTCCACCGCACCCTCTTTCGTGAACTTGGTCTTGAAGACCCATGTGGAGCTAATGGCCTTGGCGTTTTTTGCCCTATCAACTAGCCCCCACATCTTGTTTTCAGCATTGGACGCCAACTCTGACTTGATGGCGGCATTCCATTGTTTCCCCTTGGGTTGCGCAATGTCCTCTTGTTGGTCGTAGGATCTGTTCATGCAAGAAGCATGAACGGCGTCATGCCGATCCATCAACTTGTGCTTGCATCAAAACACTTCCTGGTTCTCCATTTCCTCCCGCTATACTGCAATAGTTTTGGTGGTGCCTTGTCGCTCTACTTTGAGCCTTCTGACTCTGCTCGCTCCACTGAAACATGAACCGAACTGCTCCCTGAGGGTCTCTCCTATTCTGGCAAAACATCAACTCAACGGGCGGCACGTCTGAAGGATTTTTCTCCAATGCCTGACGCAAACTCCGCCAAGAGTGTACACTTTGGCACCCACAATGCCTCCTTCAACGAATGTTTCTTGCAAATCTCTAGCCCAATTGCACCATCCTCAAAGTCCTTCACGTCTTGTGTTGCACCTGCAGTACCATTGTGCTCTTATGCCACATCCTTGACCTCTGAGTCCGCCAGCTCCTTCACGTAGTGAAGGAAGTGGAACTACTCCCCCTGTTTTGTAATGTTCTCAATGCTCATGTCATTGCTGGTACCGCTAAAGCTCTACTACTCATCAAACTTGATGTCACAGGTGCGGATGATCTTTGGCATACGCGCGTCCAAGAGCCGGTATGCCTTTTGTGCACTTTCGTAGCCGAGGAACAAGCACGACTTCACTCACGGTTCTAGCTTGTTGTCATATTGCTGTACCGCTTGAACCATCGTGTGTGCATTGCACCTGAACGCCTTTGTGGTCTGCCATGTTTGTCTTGCGCCTACTCCAAACCTCCTATGGCATCTTCCAGCCGCCCTTACCCTTTAGCACCATTGTTGGGGTGAGGTTGTAGCTTGTTGTCCGCATAACCTCCGTCCAAAATCCTTGCGGCAATGCAGCATCTTCAAGCATGGTGAACACCATGTGGAGGAACATCTGGCTTGTTAGCTACTGAGGTAGCCACCTCTGGCAGAGAAGTGGTGAAGTTAAAAACCTCAAAGAGGTTTTTACACTTTCTTCTTTTCTTGACATGTGTCATGCACCCCAAATATAATCAGGCATACAGTCCACTATCAAGAGTACTAATACCTTAATAGTACATGTCAATAAGAGCTGAAGTCGTCAATACGCAAGAGACAAAAAAGCAAGGGTTAACTGATAAGCATGCAAGAAAGGTCATGTTATAGCTGTCTGTCCAGTCCAGGAACTCAAAAGCATATTCCTGGAAAGTGGCATGAACCAGCTACATCACCAATAGACTTGCACTATCGGCTTGACACATAAGCATCCTAGTTTCAAGGTGATAGACCAACCATGTAGCGTTCAAGAAGGTATAGACTTTCTTTATTGGAAGCTTCCATAGCAGATACGATGTGCATGGGGCCATAACCAAACTTATTACCTCTCACATGGCCAAGTCAACAAAATGGCCAAGGTAACCACTCACCCACATCAAGTACTCAGAGGTCAATATTCATATGAGACAAAGCATAGTTGACTCACACTTCAACGGATACATGGGTCATACCTCCACAAGGGGCAGCGCATTCTTGATGCGTCCTACAACACTTAAGAAGGGGCCAAAACGGTCAAAAAATCTCTCCCTTGCACCTTCCGTCAGTGACCATCATCATTTGTCATCACTTGCTTTTACCATGCCAATACCTTGCCTGCCCGCTTGGTGGATATCCTTGTCCAGTGGCTGTGTAAGCATGTCAGCCCGGTTCATCTTGGTACCGACGTACTAGAGTTCCACTGTCTACTTGTAGACCAATTCCCGAGCAAAGTGGTAGCCGAGTTCGATGTGCTTTGTACGCGTACACAGGATGGAGCTCTTAGACATGTCAATCATGCTCATGTTGTCAATCTTGATGACCGTCGTCGTTGCGTGTGGTGCCTTCATCTTGGACAGCAACTACCTTGTAGCCACTACCTCTCTTTACACTCCTCATTGAAGGCAATATACGCAGCTTGATCTGTTGCAAGAAAGACACATTCCTGCTTGCGACATGACCAACTGACTGTACGTCTATTGAGCATACACACAAAGGCGAAGGTAAATTTTCTGTTGTCGATGTTCCCTCCCCAATCAGCATTAATGTAGCACATGAGACAAAGTAACGTGGATCTACCGATGCCTCCAAACCGTAGCCCCATATACCATGTCCCCTTAAGTTAGTGCATGATGTGCGTCACAGCCTGCCAATGAATTTGATCAAGGTTGGCCACAAACCGGCTCACCTCTCCCAGTAGCGTGGGCTATATCTGGTCGGGTGGCGACCATGGCATACATTAGACCCACTGTAGAGTGATATGGGGTGCCCAGCATGTTAGCTTTTCCCACTTGATTGGATGGGGACATGGAGGAAGAGAGCTTGCACTCTGAGCTCATGGGTGTGCAAGAAGGCTTGCAAACTGCCATGTTATATTGTTCAAGGCTGGTGTCAATGTATTTTTTTGGTTCAGGCTAATGGTACCTGCTGCTCTGTCATGCTTGATAGTGATTCCAAGGTAGAAGTCAAGAGGACCCATGTCCTTCATCTCAGATATACTACTTGGCTGCCCATTGAGATCATCTAGCAGCCGTGCTGAAGAAGAGCATAGGATGAGGTGATCAACATACAAGGAAACCAACATGGTCCTTTTGTTGCTCTCATGCACATACATGCTAAGGTCGTTGCTGTAGTGTATGAAGGATTCCTCAGCCATGAATGTATTCATTGCCTGTTACCAAAGTCTTGGCGCTTGTTTTAACCCATACAGTGCCTTCACCAATCTGCACACCTTGCCCTCTAGAGCATGAACCCCCTCTGGAACCTCCATCAACACCTCCTTGCCAAGTTTGCCATAAAGAGATGCTGTCTTAACATCCATCTGGCGGACCTCCATGTTCTCGGCAGCTTCAGTGGCAAGCATTGATTGGATGGAGGCGAATGTCACAAATGGAGCAAAGGTCTCATTGTACCTGCGCGACGCCATGGAGAGAACCCCTTTGCTACCACTCGTGCCTTGTACTTGTCTATCGTGCCGTCCTGTTTCCTTTTTGCTTTTAGCAACCACTTGGACCCCACAACGCGAGCCACGGCAAGTCATAGTATCAGCACCCATATCCCATTCTCCTCGATGGAGCTTAGTTCACTACAAATTTCTTCATCCAATTTGTCAGGCTACATGAGTGCCTCTGAGACAGACGTTGGCTTCTCTTGAACATGTACAAATAGTTGAAGCCTGTCCATTGACCCGTATATGTGTTGTAATGCTGCAAAGGTACTTTGAGGCGTGAATTACTCCTTGGACCTGCTGGTTGCTGCTATTCATGTGGAAGTTGGAGGTCTACTTCATCGTTGATGATGGGACAGGAATCATCCTCATGGTGAGGAGGATCAGATATGTTGCAATCATAGTCTGATTCCTCCGAGTCATCTTCAGCAGCTTCTCTCCCTATAGTAGTATCTAGTTCATGCCATTGTGCTTGTGCTTTGTCTTCCTCCTCAAGGAGAGTGAGCCACTCTCCCTATTTTGGAGTGATCTCGAGTTTGAGAAGTTCTCCCTTTCTCATAGACCTTTGTGGGAATCCATGTCTTTGCTACGGATGACATTCTTGGCTCCTTCGACACAGTGTGTAAGCTTTGTGGGCGGTTTCATAGCTGATGAAAATGCACTTTTGTGCTCTTGCATTGAGCTTTCTAGGGCCCTCACCGGCCTGGACCTTGGCAAAGGCGGTGCAATTGAACACCATTAGATGTAACGCATCTGGCTTCTTGCCTGACCATGCTTCTTGAGGTGTCTTAAGCTGCTATATCTGCTTTTTCTTGCCTCTCCTCTGTAGAGCTGCTGTGGGAGTGAGATTCACAAGGTAGGTAGGCTTACGTGATGCTTCAGCCCAGAACCTAGGAGGCAGCTTGGTGTTAAAGAGCATCCAACGTTTCATTCCCAGGAGGGTGTAGTTCATCCTCTCTACTATGCCCTTGCTTTGAGGTGAGTTGGGGGTAGATTTCTGGTGTTGAATGGCCTATAAGTGAGCCACTCCGTGCTGGCTTCATACTCTTCCCCATTGTCCGTCCTCAATGCCTTTACCTTCTTTCTACTCTTTTGCTCAACCACAACAACAAAGGCTTGTGGATTCTCCTTCACCTCACTTTTCTTTTTGAGAAATTATATCCTGACGTTGCGGCTAATGTCCTTGTTGCATGTGAGGAAACATATGCTACCTCAGTCTGACTGTATGCTAAAGGGGCCACACACGTCAGAGTGGACAAGATCAAGGGGTACGAGAGCACGCGTTCCATTGCGTTTGAAGGGTTTCATTTTTGCCTTGCCTTTAAGGCATGGCTCAAACATGATCCCAGCTCCCTCGGACTCATCATCTATGTCCATTCCACGTACTAGCTCATGCTTTCCTATGAGCTCGAATGTGTAATGAGCAATGAGCCCAAAGTGCTTGTGCCACAGGTTCATGGAGGACGTTCACAAGCTATAATTAAAAGCCCCAGTGGTTCCATTTGCTTGCAGTTTTGTTTCCAAATCTTTTTGTGCCAGTGATTCTGCTGCTCCAACGTGTCCTTCCTCATCTGCATCTATATCGCTTCTCTTCTCATCATGATTTTTGGCTGAACATTTAGCCGTTAAAGTTGTCATTTTTGTCTGCAATACGTAGAGTCCATCAATGCGAGGAACTGTGCAACAACCTTCTTGGCAGAGTAGGCAATGTTGATGTCCTTGGTTGGGACTGTTGCCGCTTCCTTCTTTAAAAATACCACTTTCATGCCATGGTCAGTTATCTTCGAGACAAAGAGTAGGTTAGCCTTGAAGGCGGGAAATAGACCACCCCCTCTAGGTTGATGCTGGAATCTCCACCATTGACACCCATTGCGACTAGCTTGTCACCAATCCCCCAAGCTGCCTCGACCTTACTGTTGGTGACTCTGAAGTTGTTGTTGCATTGAGCAAGAGAGATGAAGTGTCTCTTCTTGTAATTGGTGTGCTCCTTTGTGCCCGAGTCAAGGTCGTAGGCTTGTAGGCTCAGTATTGCCGTCCCTTTGTTGGAGACTCACTCAGCCATCAACCGTGTGGGATCCTTCCTACCATTTTCCCCTCACCATTCATCCCCATCTCCTCCCTCTCTCTTGGGTACACGACACTCTCAAGCCTAATTTCCAGCCTTGCCACAGTTATGGCAGTTTTCTTTGCACTTTGCACCCCTTCCACTATTGCTAGTGCTATTCTTTCCCTTGTACCCAGAGGAGGAGGTATTGCAGAAAGTACCCTTATTCTGTGAGGTAAAGGTAGTTGTGTTTGCTTCACTTTTGCTACGACGCATGGCTTCATTCGGCACATACTCGGAGACAGTGGCATAGAAAACTTGGTGTTCAGACCACCCTCCAATCACTCTTATCATGGGGCCTCAGCCTTTTGCCAGTGTCATCGGAAACATAATTGCATGCATATCGGATTTCAGGTCCTTCTCCATGTTGGTGGCTTGTTGCAAGAGCGTCTCAAACATTTGCATGATGGCGCTGACATCCTCCCCTTCACCAAGCATTACTTTGATGAGGTTTTTTAGAATGAAGAGACGGTTGGCAAGTGAGGAGGACCGAAACACCTTTCCGAGTTCGGAGTATGTCCCGGCTGCCAGTGTATTACTATTGATGTGCATAAGGACTGAGAGTTGTGTAGAGGAAACAAGAATGGCGAGAGCCTTCTTGTGATGCTTGACACATGCCACAAGGTCAACACCCTCTTCTTTTGGTATTGGGATGGTTCGGTCAAAATATCCTTGCACATCTCTTTCATCCTTGATGAAAGAGATGTGCACTTCAAGAATGCAAATCCCTCTCCATCAAACTTGAGGATGGGCGAATGATTCCCCATTTCCCCTGACCCTCCCATCCCTATAACTTCAAGTTCTATAGCTGTTGCACCTGTTGTTGATGCCGATTTACCTGTCTTTGAGGCCGTTGTAGGCTGTTGGTGAGAAGAGAGAACTACTTCCATTGTTCACGTTGGCCGTTGCAAGCAAATGAAGGTTGATGCAGGATGATGTAGGCGGATGTCAGTTCCTAAGGTATAAATGGAAAGATGTGTTGCATTCCCCTCTTACTGATGTTGACCTGCAAACAGAGACGTTGGGTCAGAGGGAAGGTGCTCTCACTGCTTGTGACTTAGCAGTTGCGTGCATGGAACCTCTGTAACCAAAGGCGTGGGCCCATAACCATTTATTAGGTAGTGAATTAACCACCTTTGGCAGAGAAGGTGCAAAACTGAAAATCTCAGAAAGGTTTTTACACCTTCTACGCGTGTTGACATGTTTCATGCACTCTTAACTTAATGAAACGTACACTTCACCTTCAAGAGTACTAACGCCTTAGCATCACATCTCAAGAAGAGCCCATGTTGTCAGTACGCAAGAGAGCATCAAGCAAGGGTTCATTGATCTGCATGCAAGAAAGGTCCTTTTATAACTATCTGTCCAGTCCTAGAACTCAAGAGCACATTCCTGGGAAGTGGCCTGAACTAGCCACATCACCTATAGACTTGCACTATGGGCTTGACACATAAGAATTGTAGTTTCAAGGTGCAGACTAACCATGTAGCATTCAAGAAGCTACAGACTTTCTTCCTTGGAAGCTTCCACAGCAAATAATATGTGCATGGGGCTAGGATGAAACTCATGACCTCTCACTTTGCTAAATCAAGAGAATGGCCAAGGTAACTGCTCACCCACATGGTGTACTCACAGCTCATATCTCACTTGAGACAGAGCATAGTTGTATCACACTATAATGGATCCAGGGGTCATACCTGCACAAGGGGCAGAGAATTCCTAATGCGTTGTACAAGAGTGAAAAAGGGGCAAAAACAGTCAACATGGTTTGCCCGCTTTGCCACTTTGTTGTGGCATCTACGGCGTAGTGGGTTCCCACTTGATTCCCAGCTCCTTGATCCACCCGCTAGAGCCCACATACTCTCCGCCAATGTCGTTGCATAGCGCTTTGACCTTCCGGCCAGTCTGCTTCTTGAGTGCTGTGACGTACTCTTTGAGCTGGTCTAGGATCTCGCCTTTCTCCTTCATGAAGTACACTTACAGCTTTCTCCTACAGCGATCAATGAAGATGACAAAGTATCTCAAGCCACTGTTTGATAGCGTTTTGAATGGTCCACACCTGTCACCGTACACAACCTCCAGCAGGTCCTTTGCGGGAGCAGCGATATTGTGGAATGGCTTGCGCCGCCCCTTGCCCACAATGCGAGGCCCGCAGTTATTGTGCACTATTGCATCTGCTACTCCTCTTGTGTACCGTTGATGACAAGGCGGCTGACCATGTCACGCTTCACCCTCTCCTTAGCAATTGCGGGCGCCAAATGCCTCAATCACTGGTGCTAAAGCTCTAGATCAGGGATTCCTCCCTTGGCCATGTTGACAACGTGCTCCTGCGAGTGCTCTGCGTCTAATGCCACGGGGATGACCTTGGTCTCCACGATATAGAGACCGCCCTTGCACTTTGCCTCCAAAACAACCTCGCCGTCGCCGTCCATGCGCACCACTGTGCCTTTCTTGCGGAAGAGCATCCCATACCCCGTATCCAACAAGCGGCTGACATCCAGGATGTCAGCCAGGCGGGGGACGCGATGTACATCAGAGATTGTGTACAACTCCTTCTTACCGCCCACCACGACTTCCACGCCCACCTTGCCTTGGCCGGCCTCTGGCTCGACTTTGTTGTTTGTGACCACCATTGACTTGGAGGACTTCTCGTAGGTGACAAATCCCGCGTTCCTGACCTGGGTATGCTCCTTTGGCCCAGAATCTAGGCATCATCTGTTGGCCTTCATGAGGAACTGGTTCTTGTTTGCGTTCAGGAGCAACCTGCCTGTGGCATTTTTGTCGCCGGCCTTGGCCTCCTCCAGGTACTCACGGGTCCAATGGCCCTCCTTGTCGCAGTTGCGGCACGTACCTTTCTTGGCGCCCTTCTTTCTGTCACCCTTTTGGCCGCTTCCTTTGCCCTCGCTTCGGCCACCACGCGTTCTGGTGACGAGGGCTGGTGAGGAAGACTAGCACTCCCCATAGCTCTGGTGCTTCGCCTCATTGCGGATGTACTTTGTAACTGCGCCACAGGTGAGCTTGTCGCCTTTGGCCGTCCTCCGAGGACAGTGATGAGGGGACCCCAACGATCAAGCAAGGCCACAAGGAGGGCTTTTGCGTGCAGTTGTGATTTGGTCTTCTATCCCATGTCGTTCCAGTATGAGGTGAGCGACTCAATCTACTACATGGCGGAAATGATATCATCTCCATCCTGGATTCTCACCGTGAGGAGCCGCTTCATTGCAAATATTTTTTTGCATACAACGTGGATTGGTTGATGGCACAAAGGTTTTGCCAAGCTTTGACTACCAACTTGCAGCCTTGGAAGTAGCCCCACTACGAGTCGGCCTTCCCGTACTAATGGAGCATGAGCGCCTCTGTGTTCTTCTTTTCGAAGGCCTTCTTCTCCTTGTCCACTGTAGTCGACTCTACAAGCAACTCCTTTCCCAACATGACGTTCACTAGCCTCTTAGGCACTAGGTGCAGCTTGAACGTTCCACCTCCGTAGCCCAAAGCCTAGGCCGCTTGCATATTTTTGAACAGGCTGCTTCTCCTTCTACACCATCTACACAGCTTCTACTCTGACAGGTTCTTAGAACTTCATGGCAATGTCCAAGATGACAATGCTGTACATTGGAAAAGACATGAACGTTGAAGGCAATTAGACATGTGAGCCCATAACGCTTTGTAAAAAAAATCACGTTGTGCGATCCTGAAGTTGATGTGATATTCTCTAGTGGTTCACGTCTTGTGTTTTTGGGGGAATGTGAGACAGCACGTGAGCTTTCTGGTTGCCTCAAGCTATGTAGGCAGGAACTTAGAGACGGTCAGTTTTCAAAGGGAATAATAGCATTTTTTCTTACTTTTTCTACACGGACATAATGATAACATTTCTAGGGATAGATATGAGCTCTCCAACTCAGCAAACTGTGCACAAGTTGGCAAAGCGTAGCCCAGGTTTTGCTTGCCAAAGCACAGGTCCCACGTACTGTTAACGATGTTTCGTTCATTCAGCGGAGGAAGGGATGGAAAATGGGCCCGGGGTCAGGATCTGGGAAAGGGGACGGTGGATGATCCAACGACCATCAAGGGAGGAGGAAGAAACAGTACGAGAGGAGCAGTTTGAATCCAGAAGGTGACGAGGCGCGGAAACGAAAGTTGTGGCGGAGGCTGTGATCCGACTAGACCTACGGGGAAGGACAGAAGGTGACCCGAAGCTGGCTTGATGGTAGCGGAGTCGCACCCGAACCACGGAAAGAGGAGCCGCACTTGAGGCGCCTCATCTAGAGGCGCTTTTGATGTGCGAGCCACGAAAGAGGCTGGTAGACGAGGCGAAAGTATTGGAGGGGCGGTGCGAGAAGGAGGATAAAGAGAAGGTGATCAACTACTAACCAGCTGCTGACGCTGAGATCGCTGAGACATTCACACCCGACGCTGCTTGCGCCGTAGTAAACAATCAACTGTCCATCCCGGACCCAACCCTGGCATGGGAAGTTGAGCCCAGCGGTGACCAGCGAGACTGAGAGATTGCTGCCCCTCAGTCGACCCAGACCGTTGAGCGGGACCTGTGTCCCGTCTCACGACAAGTCAGAGTAGATACATTAGGATGTGTTAGAAGTGCCAAGAGGTTTGTGTGTGTGTGTGTGTGTGTGTGTGTGTGTGTGTGTGTATGTGTGTGTGTGGGTGGGTGTGTGCTTGCAAGCAGTCCTTCTTGGATGGGAAGACCGCTTCCTGCGGATCACGTCACCGAACCGACATGGCTGGGTCCTGAGTTGCCGCAAGAGCTCCAGCCGCCCAGCTCAAACAGGGCCGCTCGAGACTCCTGTTGAAATAGTGTGCACCTTGTCCACTGCCTAGCTGGCTAGCTACACATACGGACAAGGCATGCACTGCTCTATGGAGTATGTCCCCTTGGTCTGTTCCGAGATGGGCCAGGAATGCACTGCCCATAATGGGTATGTCCCCTGTGGCTCATCATAGGAACCATACCTTTTTGGCTTGGT
>SZWC01030888.1:5411-20033 GCA_023375785.1 Penium margaritaceum | reverse complement strand
TAGCTGTGACATAAAGCCTGCATTCCTAGTTGCTGGAGCCTAGGGAAGCAGTAGTAGTCCACCCACCTGATAGCCGGGTTTTCCCTTCACTGATCCACCAGTGAGCAGCAGCAGCCGCAATAGCCACAACTGCTCCAGCGGAGAGCCAACTGCAGTGATTGTAGCAGCAGCACCTTAGAAGCAGTGGCAATAGCCACAGCTGCTTCAGCAGAAAAGCAACTGCAGCTACGCATGAAAAACTGCAGTGCTGTGGTAGCAGCAGCAACAGAACTTGCCTACCAGTCTCAGCTGCTTCCCCCCCGGCCGAGGGGCTGCAGCAGTAGCCTCCTTAGTTTCTGCCCTTGCGGCCATCACCCTTCTTCAGTGATCTTGTTGCACCTCTCGGCTATCTCACATGCTCCTGCCCTCCTCGGGCAAGCAGCAGCTCTCGGCTGATACTCCGGTGGTGGCCAATGTGGTGTCGCTATCTGAATCTAAGTCAATCCCTCTTTCCCTCAGAGATGCCGCCGAGCATCAATCCCTCTGATTGATGCTGTAATTGCAGCATACGAGGAGGAGCGAGAGCGTGATTTGGTGTTGGAGTTGTGCCACACTAGCCCTGGCTATGTGCTGGGTGAGGAGTGTGACCCAGCTGAATTTTATGCACGTGAGGACGCATATTCAGACCGAGCGTGCGGCACGGCGTTGGACAGCTCCCCATCTCGTCAGGACGCGCCACCTCCAACACAAACACCGCTGGAACAGCAACCTCCCCAAATGCTGGTAAGCCCTCCCGTCTCACTTAGCAACCGTCTCCAGCGTCCACGCATCCAGACCGGCCTATCTGGCACTCTCAGGCCGTCTTCACAGTCACTTAGAAATACAGCAGAGTCACAGCCTGGAGCTACACCTGCACCAGCTGCATTTGCAGTGACATCTCTGCCTGAGCCCCCTACTTCTCCACCCTCTGCACCGCCATTGCTGACTGATCCTGTCTCTCTACACAACAGTTTTAGATTCTAGCAATTTTTTCGCCTCATTGTTTGCAGAATCTGCACGTGCTTTTCATGCACAAGCCAGCATGGCAGAAGGCCTAGCAGTGGATGCTTTCACCACTGCTGCCATCTTCCTAGGTTGGCTTGCAGCTGTGGCCGTAAACATTGCTACCCAGGTTTCAGCTGCAGCAGCTGTCTTTGCATCTTCAGCAGCCACAGCTTCCCCTGCTGTCGCATCTGCAGCTGTTGCCATCAGGACCTCTACCGTCGGTGCATCTTCCTCCCCTAGATCTTTGTAGCATCTTCATCATCTGGTGTCAGTAGCAGCAGCTGCCTCCACCTTCTCTGTAGCAGCTTTCACTGAAGCTATGTGCCCAATCGTCTCCTCAGCAACTATTGTAGCTTTCTTGGTAGCATCAGCTGCATCCGCAGTGCCACCGCTTCTCTCAAAGCGCAGCTAGGCTTGGTGAGGTAACTTGGGCCTTGCATGTATCCTGTGTCCCTCTGCTTTTCTGTCTTCTGCGTGCACCGCCGGGTCTTCCTTGTCTTGGGTCGGGCTATCTTGCAGCTTATGGGCTTCTCCTACACCTCTACCCATATTTCCCATGCCCACTGGGGCAAGGGAAACTCTGCCATTTTTTTCCCGGCAGAGTGCATTGTCTGGCATCATGCCTGATGAGCAGTATGCTGCTTTTCAAGCTGACCTGCAATGCACTCACCATGAACATCAGGCTGTGGTTGTTGTACAGAATACTACCAAAGAGCATCCGCAGCACGAGCAAAATGATCATGCGTCATTTATTGACAAAATTGTTGAAGTGGTATGTCATGTCTGACTCCTACTCTGGCAAGCACCTCTCTCAATGCTAGCATCACTGCTCCATTTTCTACTAGCTCCACTTCCACTCCTACTCCCACTGGCACAGCACCATCATCCATTGATTCTATAGCCACAGCAGCAGCCTCAGGCGCAGTCGCAGCCAATGCTCTTGCATTGTCACAGTCTCATCAGCGTGACTTTGAAACACCACCTCCGTATTTCACAACTTCATTCATTTCTGCATCCTGGGGAGTTTGCTTCAGTGCTCAGGCTCTAGGTGAACAGCTCAAGGAGTATTATCTTGATGTTGTCCCGAATTTTGTTCCTGTCCCAACTGGAACTGCCCTTGCCGTTCATGCCCTCATCACGGGCAACCCTGACAATCTCACTGATCAGATTGGGTCCTACAACACAGACCGAGTGTGTCACACACCTGCTAATCCTGTCGGTGCCTATTCTCAGATACGGCACCGCAACACAGTCACTGGGCACGCTTTTTAGAGTGAGCTCACTGTACGGTTGAAATTGCTTAGGATGTTTACTGATGAGACTGTTGATGCCTACTGGGCGCGCTGCCTCATCCTTCTACGCGACCTCGGCCCAGCTGTCCCAGGGCAGGTTTTTTGTTTCCTCTCCATTGTCTATTATCTCATTCCTGAGTTCATTAACATCTTCCATGAAATCAAAGTGAGTGAGCTCAATTTTCTTGCTTCTGAGCCTGTCCCCAACCAATCACCTCTTGGTATTGGTGCTTTGTGGGAGTTCACTTCCAGTGCCTCACTCACTGGTAGAGCACACTTCAAAACATGAGGACTCACAGTGCAGCCTTTGCTGCTGCAACCAGTGTTATCCCTTTTACTTCCTCTTCATCCTCATCTTCAGTGACCTCATCTTCCTCCTCCTCCTCAGCTACCACATCTCTGGCGGCTCAGGGCTCATGGAGGTAAGGCTGTGGCCAGGGTCGAGGTGGCAGGGTTGGTGACTCGCTGGAACTTTGGTGCACCTGGGAACTCTCCTCAGAAGTGTCATACGCCACGGAATGATGTCCGCCTGGCCTCAGCCATACGTTCTCACTGGGCGCGCTTGGCTGGGACGAGCAAAGCGGCATCATCTTCTTCTTCCTCTCTCTTGATTTCATGCTGCTCCGCCACCACCACCACAGCAGCAGATATCTACACCACCATAGCTGCTCCCGGCCTATCACAATACCATCGGAGGTGGCCTCTGTCCTATGGCATGCTTGCTTTGGTCCACCGTCCGGACCATACATGCCTCCCTCATGATTTCCGCCATCTAGGCGGCATCAGCAGTCTTCCGGTGTGGTTATTAGGCATCAGTCCAGCGCTGCCGAGCATCAGTTTAAGTACGCCCTTGCGAAAATCATGGAACAGCATTGTTATTGTGACAAGGGAGGAGAGGGTGACCAAGGTGGGTCGGGATCCCTTGCATGCGCGTCCGGTAGTACTTGTTGCAATTCTCTCCTTAGCATGCCCAGGTGCGGCACCGGGAGGCATCCACAAGCTATTGGAGGGGGAGGAATCCTCTCATTTTACTCTAGCTGCTTAGAGAGTATTCCAAGTCCAGATTGGATTGAAATTCCTGAAGGTTGACAAACTGCTGGATCTGGTACAACTTGAATCACCAGATTGTAACAATTAAGAGAGAGAGAGAGAGAGAGAGAGAGAGAGAGATGAGCTTCCAAAGTTGGGGTGTGCATGACGGCTCGGGGAGTTAGCCCCAAGTTCACAACCAATGGAAAATCCACCGGAGCGAGTAAGAAAGGTACATCTGGTGGATTAGTCCCAGAAGACTGCAGAGTTGTCCGGTGGATAAGATCCACTAGAATTAGCAGTGTACGTTGTTACTGGGGCACTTCGACAAAACCCTGGCTCGGAGTTTGAAACTCAGAAGTACGATTTGTTACTCAGTAACTTGGTCCAATTCCGACTGCAGGTTTTGAACCGCGTTAATCCCCATGAGGAATCTCAATGAGGTTTCCTCATTGGTCCTCCATACCAAAACATGTGGTTGCAGAAGTGGGGGCAAAGGAGGTGGCGGACACGGCGGCGGCAAGAAGTGCGCCCTAAAGGGTGGATACCGCAACACTTCAAGGAGGGCCACTGGGTACGTGAGTGCACCGAGGAGGCAAAGGCGAGTGGCAAGGATGCCAAAGGCAAGAAGGCACTTCTCAATGGTACTCAGAACCACTACCTCAAGAATGCTAACCGACGATTCCTTGACTACAGAGCAGAGGAGTACACCCAGGTTGAGAAGCTCGGGTTCATCAACTATACCAAGTCCAGTAAGTCCATGGTGGTCAGAAACAACAAGGTCAAATTGACGGCTGGCCAAAGAGATATCGACGTGGAGATGGTGGTCGGTGGAAAGCAGGTGCAACGCGTCATAAAGAACGTGCAGCGCATACCTGGCTTGGCTGACATTCTATGTGTTAGCCGCTTGATGAACAGGAGGTACGAGGTGTTCTTCAAGAGAAAGGAGACGGTCATGTGAAAGGACAGTGGCGGCAAGACCATACTGGAGGCGAAGCACGAGGAAGGTCTCTACATTGTGGAGACCAAGGTGATCCCCGTGGCGACAGAATCAGTAGACACGCAGGAACGCACCGTCAACCTGGTCAAAAGAGAGGGAGCTGATGTGGATCTATGGCACCAACGACTGGAAAAATCCTCATTTGCAGTCGTGAAGGAGATGGAAAAATGCAGAATTCTGCACAGCCTTGTCATCAACTGTGCAAAAGGGGCAACAGATGTAGCAACAAAGAAAAAGTGAGTGCCTTGTGTTTTGGGCAAGGCGCGACGCAAACCATTCAACGAGAACGTGAATCGCGCCTCGGATCTGCTGGAGGTCATGCACAGTGACATGAGTGGCCCATTCAAAATGGCATTTAAGAGTGGCACACATTACTTTGTCACATTCATGGACGGCTACAGTAGAAAACTCTATGTGTACTTCATAAAGCGGAAAGGCAAGGTGCTGGACCACCTGAAGGAGTATGTTACCACGGTGGAGAGACAGACTGTCCGAAAGGTCAAAGCGCTACATAGCGACAATAGAGAGAGTACGTGGGCTGTAGTGGGTGGCTGAAGTAACACGGCATAGAATGAGAATAAAAATACCGTTTTTTCCTCAGTCTAATTGCATGGCGGAGTGGACAAACCAGAAGCTGCTGAACATGGTACGGACCATGTTGGTCGATGCGGAATTACTGCAAAGCTTCTAGGTGAAAGCTGTACGTATACCGAGCTACACCACCAACCTCACCCCTATTACATTGCTGAATAGAAAGAGCGGCAGGAAAATACCGCAAGAGGTTTGGAGCGGGCTCAAGGTAAGTGTGGCACACCTGATATTGTTTGGATACAAGGTGCATGCGATGGTGTAGGCTACGCAGCAACACAAAAGCAAGCTGGAGCTGCGGACAATGCCGTATCTCTTCCTTGTCTTTGAAAGCGCACATAAGGTGTATCGGCTCTATGACATGCACATGGAAGAGGTAATGCGTAGCCGAGATGTCAAGTTTGAGGAGCAGCAGAGTTATATCAGTAGCAACGACGTGGAAATGGTGGACTTTCCCGATATAATAGAGTGGTTCCACCTCCTTGACTATGAGAAGGATCCGGCGAACATGAAAGTTGAGAATGCAACATTAGAGCATGGCAGTGGAGTAGAGGTGTCAGCCGACGCGAGGACTCTGATGTCAATCAAGCTCATGAGGAAATCCACCGAAAGGACCCAGCCGATGAGGCACAAAGGGTGCCAAAGCATGCACTCCAGGCAGAGTACGCATCGGACGTTGGTGGAAAACCCACTGGATGCTCCATCCGTCCGGGTGATGTTTAGTCAGAGTGGAAGAGATCCTCGGGAAGCCGTCTGGTTGATGATTCACCGGAGTGTGCAGTGTCGGAGGGATCGTAGCAAAGTGACAAAGCGCCACCAAAACTGTCTCAGTGGGAGGCAACGGAAAGCGGGGAAGCGCTTTGATACAGGCAACGGTTGATGGATTGGCATGACGCAGTGCATGCTGGTTGCATCAACGGCGCCGAAAACTATGCAAGAGGCACATGTGCAGTCCCACGGGGAGCAATGGGATGTAGCCATTAAATCAGAGTCCGCATCCATTACGGAAAATGACATGTGGGAGCTGGTTTAGGAGCCAAAAGATGCCAAGGTTCGGCTCAAAATGGTCTTGAAGACCAAGTTCACAAAGGAATGAGTAGTTGAAAAACACAAGGCATGGATAGTGGCAAAAGGATACCCACAGAGCAAAGATGAGCACTACAATGAGACCTTCGCTCCTGTCACCAAGTTCACAAGCATCCGGATGATCCTCGCGGTGGCAGGCGCAAAGGACGTGGAGCTCCACCAAATGGACATGAAGACGGTCTTCCTCAATGGCATCATTGACAAAGAGATCTACATGGAGGTGTCGGAGGGGATGGAGGTGCCAGAGGGCAAGGTGTGCAAGCTACGAAAGTCCTTGCGTGGACTACAACAATTGTCTTGATGATGGTATAAACATATGGACAACTTCATGACACAACTCGGCTTTAAGCATTGTGAGTCAAATCACAGTGTGTATGTGCAATGCTACAAGTAACTCCATCAAAACCTTGAGCTCTAGGTAGACGACCTGATTTTGTGCTCGACAGACCTCCCAAGCCTACAATGGCTCACACACCAGCTAAGAAACAGATTCCAGATGTCTGACATGGGGGACCTGGAGTACTACCTCGGGGTGAGCATCACGCCAAACCGGAAGGCTCGCACGCTTGAGTTGGGGCAGGCCAAATACGTGGCGGATGTGCTGAAGCAGTACGCCATGGAAGATTGCAACCCAGTTGGCAGTCCAGTCTCCACAACCTGTGAACTGAGTGCACCAATGATGTTGTTGAAAAAAAAAGAGTGAGAGGACATGGCAAGGATGCCCTACCAATCGGCGGTGGGTAGCCTTATACGCGCCGTGGCGAGAACTCGACCAGACTTGGCCTACGCGGTGGTTCAAGTGACCAGGTATATGGCTAATCCAGGCCACTACACTAGAAGGTGGTCAAGCGCATCCTCTGCTACCTGTAGGCGACGAGGCACGCATGCTTGAGGTTTGACAGAAAAGGGCGGTACAACCCTTATCATTTGGTCTGCAACACAAATGCAGACTACGCTAGCGATATGGACAAGCGGATGTCCACATCCGGCTTTTTGTTCTTCCTTACTAGTGCAGTAGCCTCATGGTATAGCAGAAAGCAGGATTGTGTCGCCACCTCCACAGTAAATTCGGAGTACATCGCATTGGCCGAAGCAGTCAAGTAGGCGGTGTGGCTTCGGAGGTTGCTGAAGGAGCTGAGCATGTAGCAGCAAGAGCCAATGGTGGTGTAGGAGGACAACAATGGTGCTATCTCACATACCAACAACTTGACCTAGCACGAGAGGATGAGGCATAGCATTGTATGTTGCCATTATGCACGGGACATGGTGGAGAAGGGACAGGCGGTGCTGTAGCACTGCAACACACACTACATGCTTGCGGATTGCTTAAGCAAAGCGCAACCAGTGGATCCGTACGTCATGAGCATGGCCGGACTTGGGATGGCCAGCTGTGAAGGGCTGGAGGGCATAGCGGAAGATGAGTGAGAGCAAGAAGGTGCGGTGGGCATGGAAGGTCCAAGGGGGAGAATGTTGTAGTTTGTCCCTTAGCATGCCCGGGTGCGGCGCCGGGAGGTGTTGACAAGCCGCTGGAGGGGGAAAATCCTCGCATTCTACTCTAGCTATGTGGTGAATGTTCTAAAACCAGATTGGATTTAAGTTCCTAAAAACTTATCAGTTGCTAAATCCGGTGCAACTGAAATCATCAGATTTGGACAAGGGAGATAAGCTTGTAAAGTTGGGATGTGCGTGGCGGCTCGGGCAGTTTTGAATGCCGATGGAAAATCCACTGGAGTGAGTATCAAAGGTACATGTGGTGGATTAGTCCTGAAGACAACCAAGTTGTCTGGTGGATAAGAACCACAAGAGCCAATAGTGCAGGTTGTTACTGGGGGAAAGCCAAAATCCTGGCTCAGAGTCCGAAACTCAGAAGTACGGTTCGACACTCAGGGACAGTCAGTATTCTCAGTTGTAGGTCCATGGACAGGTGACTGCATCAATCCTCATGACCAAACTTGATGAGCAACTCATAAAAATGCACCCCAAAAGCAAAGGGGACACCGCCACTACGTGTAGGGACATCTGCGCCTCTGGAAAGGTGTTTTTATGGGTCCTTGATGTCCAAGGGCACCTCGGCGGGCGGGCATCATGCGTGCCGCTAACTGAGTGGCTGGATTGGTGGGTCGCGCTTCAGCTAATGCAGTGGGAGCTATGGTTAACCGAATTTCACGTAGTTTGATATGTTGGAAAGCCTAAGAGTAGCCCTTTGACCCCTCAGCTCATGTCCACGTCCAAAAACTAATGTGAAATACCATTATTCTCTTCGTAAAAGTGACTGTCTCGCAGCTCTGTCCAACTCCCACAAACATAGCATGAGGCAACCAAAAAGATCACGCTTACACTCAGATTTCACACAAAACCTAGTCGTGAACACAGAGGACCCTTCAGGCCAGGTTGGAACTGCCCCAAAGTTGCTGACGGTGCTCTCTAAAGCACATCGTCTGGGTGTGCACATGTTCAGGTTTTGTCGCCTATTGATGAGCATTGGATTGAGGACTGGAAATTGGTCACCTGTCTTGCTGCCTGTGGTCAGTCCTCTTCCCTCAGTCCACCTTCTTCCATCATTTCTATCAGTTGCATCATGGTATCTTTCAATGTGTCTAGTGAATTTTTTATCCTTGACTGCGGCGCCTCTACCACATGACATCGTATCCTGCATCGTTCATTTCCCTTGGTCCAGTCGACGTTGTTCATTTTGTTTGCAATGATTCTGATCAGATGCTATCTGTTCAGGGTGTTGGTGTTGTGCGCTTTTTGGGTCCCGGGTGAGAGCTTTTTCTCCCGGATGTGTTGCGTAAGTTCCTGCCCTTGAGATCAGTCTCCTCTCTATCACTGCCCTTGACAACCAGGGCTTTGACTTCTCCTCCAGTCACGGTGGTGCACATGTGTCGCTTAATTCGACGGGCAGTCTAATGTTGTGTGGACTTCGATGTGACCGACTGTTTTTGTGTGATAACATTTGCACTCAGTCCATCCACTTCTTCTATGGTACATGTTTCCCAATCTCTCAGTCCCATCCACACTGAGATCCTACATTGCCACCTCTGCCACAATCGCACCGCTGCTATTGACAGCCTGCTCCGCACTGAGCATGCACCACTCTCCTTTTTTCACCTCTGATCCCTGCGCCTCCTATCCCCTTGACCTTTTACATGCCAATGTCATGGGACACTGTCTCATGAAATCCTTGGGGAGGGGGGTTATATCCTCTTATTAACTGATGAACATTCGCACATGAGCTGGATCATTGCGCTCCCTAAAAAAACACTTTATGTTCCGTCCTTAAGTCTTAGCTTTCCTAGAAAAAAAGTCTGTAGCCATCATCTTCGCATTTTTTTCTGATTGCAGAGGTGATTTTATGGGTCCCACTGCACACTTTCTTATGTCTTGTGGTGTGTGTTTGTGTGTAATGAGAAGCCTCTGCCCCATACACAGTAAAATATAGTGGGGTTTCTGAACATCAGAACTATACCCTTGCTGACAGGTCTGCACTCTTCTCTCTTCCTCTGGTCTTGAGCCTCTCTTTTCTTTTGAGCTTTTATTCATAAATTGGTTCCGGATGCTTGTTCGGTGCCCTTCCCCATCATGCCACACCCTTGAAACAGTGGTTTGGTCGACGTGCTTACCTTTGTCTCGTACATATATGGGGATATGTCGCTGCTGTCTAGCTCCCTGAAGACAAGTTTGATGGCAAACTCTCTCCCCATGCCTGTCTTTTTCCGTACTTTGGAGTGTCGGTTCTGTCCAAGGCCTGGCGCTTCTAAGATCCTGACCAATGTTGTGTCATCAAGTCACATGATGCCCTGTTCTTTGAATACGTCTTCATGGGTGACTTAGACAATCTCGTCCTGACGAGATTATCTCGTCCGAGATAATCTCACATGTTGCACCATTGCCAGGGGCAAGCGAAACGACGAATCGAGCTGCCCGAATCCACCCACTTCGCAAGGACTTCTTTCTGACAACGAACAACTTTGTTGAACAACTAGAGCCAACATCATTTTCAAAGCAAAATCCCTAGTTTTAAGTTTAAAAAATAAATAAAAAAATAAATAAAACAAACCCTACACACTATGGATAATACGTCACTCAGCCACCTCGCCTGACAACTGCAGGTCTGGACCACTGGGCACGAAACATCTCCATGACCAGCGGGCTGGTTGCACGTGCTGGCGTTCGGCACACGCAACCAGCTTACATGGAGCGGGAAAAAAAATCATACCAGCAGTGAATCGCCCATTGTATGCAATGTAGCCCAAGCTATTCACGCACCGAACGTCGAGCCATTGTGACAATCATGGTAAGTCGGTTTTGAAACGTTGTTTACATCAATTTAGTTTTGGAAGTTCTTGTTGACCCTCCACGACCATTTCTAAACAATGTGTCACACACTGGATCTGCCCCTTTTTTGTGCGGACAGATCCAGTGCGCGACTGGCTGGTACAGCCTTGGCACACGTGAAAGGGGTCATTAGAAAAAGGATGAGAACCATACTACGGTACAAGATTCTCCTCCCCATCTAGCGCGACACATGACGTGTCTTGGTCTCAAATCATCTTGCGTGAGACAGATCGCGACTGTTTCGTGTCGTGCGATACGAGACAATGAGACGGTAAAATATTGAGAAATTTGAGATCGAGAATGGTTTGGATCTCGCTTGTCGTAATCACTCGGTCGATTTCACGTTCATGCAGATTGTAGTTGCTAGGTAACTTCCTAAGGAAATTGTGTGTGTGACATGGTGAGAGAACACACCATAGCACGAGGCACGCCATGGATGCGGTAAAGAGCTTGCCTTAGAATTGGGTTGCAATGAGACAGATGGAGTGAGGGAGAGCAAGAGAGTTAGAACCGGTGAGCACGCACCCACGCCAAGCATCATGCTTGGGTGGGCCATGCCGCCACCCGGGAGTCGAGCCTGACCACTTGGTATTAAATCGAGGACAGCTACTCACCAGTGCATGGCCAAAACCGACACGGTGGCCCCCTAAGGATCAGCTCCCGGAAAACATGCAACTCCCCCAAAGCACTCAAAATCAGGCAAGCATGATGCAGGACACGTCAGTGAAAATGTACGAACACCCTAGCATCTACCGCAACAAAGATAGGAAGTCATGCAATGGCCATGCATGTGCCCGACGACACTCCTGGGTCGAGCAGCCGCTTCATGACGCCAGAGGCTCCAATCATGGTGGGCTCGCATGACGTCTCCCAAGGTGAGGCCATTGTCATTTAATCTGTACATGTGTGTGCATGGGGGGAAGACAAGAGGGCATAGAGATGTGAGTGGCCATTGAACTTCAACACTCCCCCATGACCAGTAGGGAAACAACCCCACACACATGGAGACAACATGAGGATATGATGAACAGAACACCAGGGATACAACATGCAAATCAACCTAGGACATGTGGATAGATGAGACCAACAGCATGAACAGCACTTTTGAAGACATTTCGAGTGAAGGCCTTGGTGAGAAAGTCAGCTCTTTGAGAATTTGTGTCCACCCAAGCAACTTGGACGATGCCAGCGGCAATGCACTCACAAACAAAGTGATGCTCAACATTGATGTGCTCGGTACGTGAGTGATACATGCCACTGTTTTCAGCAATGGCCTTTGTGCTTTGATTGTCACAGCGTAGGATGATGCAACGGATGGGAACACGCAAATGCTGCAGTAGAAGAAACAGTCAAACAGCTTCACAAGTGCCTGCACCAAAAGCAACATACTCACCCTCGGTTGTGATACGGGCAATACACCCTTGTTTTCTGCTTTTCCAGGAAACGGCAGTTCCAAAAACCATGAAGATGCACCTTATTCTGTTGCGTACATCAGAGTCATGTGCCCAGTCACTGTCAGACTGACAGTGACTGGGCACGGAAGTATAGACCAACACCAGGTGAGGAGAGTACATACCACACTACTCGCAAAGCAGCCTCGAGATGTCGCTCACGGGGACACTGAGAGAATTGAGACAGGAAGTTCACAGCAAAGGCAACATCAGCACGTGCGGTACTAGAAAGGTACATCAGAGAACCAATAACCCGGAGATAGTCAGTCACGTCAACTGTCTCCCCTGGTTTTGATGGGTCCAAGGACTTCAGCAATGACTAACCCGAGGGGGTCATGGGCGTGAAAGCTATGGGAACAACAGTAAGGAGGGGAGAAAACGCTCCTCTAAGTTGTGAACATATACAGGTTGGTGAACGTGCAAAGTGCGACGTGTGCGATCACGCTCGAGTTCCATGCCCAGAAAGACACGGGCCAGACCAAGGTCCTTCATTTTGTATGCTGCTTGCATCAGGGACTTTGCGGCTGCGACTGACGCAGCGTCAGGGGATGCAATGAGGAGATCATCAACATAGACCAGGATGGAAACAAGTGCTTTGGTGGGGACACTGAGAAATAGAGCAGGGTTCACGGGAATCCTTTGAGAGCCTCCCTTTTCGAGAGTCGATGTGATCTCTTGGTTCCAGCACTGCGGGGACTGCTTGAGGCCATAGAGAGCCTTGCGCAGGTGCCACACACGGTTAGTCCCATTGGAGAACCGGGGCAGCTGAACCATGTAGATTTCTTTATCTAGTCTACCATGCAAGCATGCGTTGTTCACATCCATCTATTCCAGTTCCCAATTATGCTGAGCAACAAGGCTGAGCAATGCCCTAGTAGTGATGTAACGACCGACTGGGGCGAACATCTCATCAAAATCCACCCCACGTATTTGGGAGAACCCTTTTGTAGTGAGACGCGCATTGTACCATTCACCAGTGTTGTCAGGGTTCATTTTGTGACCGTATACCCACTTGGCCAAGACAGCTTTGTGACCAGGTGGAAGATCCACGGGCTCGTACACACCATTCTTAGACAGTGCGTCAAGCTCAGCCTTCATGGCTTGTTCCCACAAAAGGAGAGTCAATGGCCGTGCGAGCTACTACACAGTCAAGGATTTAGGCGGAAGGGGAGAGAGACCAGCAGCAGCAAAGCACGAGGCAACATACCCAGCTACGGACGAAGAGAGAGCTCAGTGGAACTCTTGTTCAACGAGGGAATAGCCAAGGGCAGTGCTGGGGTGCACGGCGAAGACAGCCATGGACAAGGCACAGATTAAAAGCCCAAGAGCACGGAGGCCATGGTGACCAGAAACAACACGGTGAGAGGAAGAAGGAAGTGCCATGAGACCACCGCCACGCGTGTAGGGTGAGATAGGTGGAACAGACTAGACACTCGAGGACAGCGGAGGAGATGGCGTTGGGGAGCGCGAGTGCAAAGGGGCGGGAGGAGACGGAGAGACAGGGGCAGTAGAGTGATCAGAGAGTTCAAAAGGCGCAGGAAGAGTGGCACGCTCCGAGGCAGTGGACGAGTCAGAGAGTTCAGGGGATCCAGAGGATGGAGACTCAGAGGAGGAAGGGGGTGTGGATTCCAACGGCAGAGGGCTAGTTGAGGATGTAGGGACAGAGGAGCTAGAGGGCTCCAAGGGTACTGAGGAGACTCGGGGTGTTGAGGGACGCACGGAGGGGAGACTAGACGCCCTAGAGGGAAGATTGCCACCCCCACCCCGAGAAGATGGAGAGAGGGAGAGGACAAAGCGAGGAGCGTCACGCTCAAACAAGTGTTCGAAGAAGAGGGCATAATGGGACTCAATGACATGACTGTGGGAGGGATCCCAGAACCGCCAAGCCTTGGAGAAAGGTGAGACACCAAGGAACAC
Source organism: Penium margaritaceum (assembly GCA_023375785.1). Classification (NCBI taxonomy): domain Eukaryota; kingdom Viridiplantae; phylum Streptophyta; class Zygnematophyceae; order Desmidiales; family Peniaceae; genus Penium; species Penium margaritaceum. The sequence goes on along the minus strand of SZWC01030888.1, from coordinate 6,309 downwards.
ACACAAGCGACCATGGGGAGACAACTTACCATCCTGTTGGTCGACCGGGAGCCATACGGAGGCAAGACACCCCCACACTCGAGCAAGACGAAGGTCAGCCCGCCAACCCGTCTAGCATTAAAACGGGATGACAGTGTGAGGAAGACGACCATGAGGAACTCGGTTCCAGACCCACGTCATGTAGGACATGGCCTCAAAGGCGAACAACGGAGACTGACGATAGGCGAAGAGAAGAGCACGCACTCCGTCAGCAAGCGTGCGGTTCCAGCATTCAGACACGCCGTTTTGTTACGGAGTGTAAGGGGCAGACGACTCAAGATAAACACCACGGGACTCAAGGAAGCGAGAGGTAGGACCAAAGAACTCACCCCCTTCTATCACTGCGAAACACACGCAAGGGACGAGGACAAGCACGCTTTACTTGAGGAAGCCAGGTCTCAAGGATATCTGTGACATCACTCTTGAGGCGGAGAGCAAAGGCTTCACAGTACCGAGAGAAGTCATCTGTCAAGCAGAAGACATAGCAATCGAGGCCACCAAGGAAGTCATGAGGCAAGGGGCCCATGACGTGACCATGGACGAGGTCAGTGCTACCTAAGGCATTTTACAGTGTTTTCTACAATCTCTGTGGACTGGCTTTTATGCCCGATTTGCATGTTTTGCATCTTGTGTCTACTGGTACATGTCGGTCGTATTCATGTGACGAGTTGTAGCGTCCGGCTTGAGATTTTACATCTTTAGATCGAGATGGTGGTGTATTCGGAGGCCTGTGCACGTAGTTGCGGCCATAATAGTGGTCTTCGCACTAATTTGTGTTGAAGTTTGTTGACCACTCACACCTCTATGAGAAGTTTCCTAGAACCTTCCCAACCACTTGCCGCGACACTAGGCGTCAGCG
>SZWC01030887.1:20000-23495 GCA_023375785.1 Penium margaritaceum | reverse complement strand
TATACATATACATATACATATACATATACATATACATATACATATACATATACATATACATATACATATACATATACATGTACATGTACATGTACATGTACATGTACATGTACATGTACATATAGATGTATAATTAGATGTATATATGTATAGAGAAATTTAAATATAGATGGATATGCACATCGATGAGAAAATATAGAATACATAGTAAAATATTTGCAAAAACATTTCGCTTTCACATGTTGTAAGGATAATCGAGTAAACATTTACGTTAATAAAATCTTCATATTGTAGAAGTAGGTGAAGAATGGTAGTTCTTGTTTATGCTCATTGGATTATTCGATTGTGTCAACATTGAGGTCTGATGAATGTTGGTTTATTATTTCCACTCCCTTCAAGTTGGTACACCGAATAGAAGAGCCAATTTTGAAAGCCCTTGTGGAGAACATTTGACCTTAGGGGGTTGCTTTGGATTATACTACACTTATGCACAACCCTATTGCCTTCGACCGTTGTGGTGGCAATAAGTGAAAGAATCAAGAAAATTTTGCTGGATTTTGGCTGGTTTTCTCAAGGAATTTACAAGCTGTGACAACTGTTGGTAGGATTGGACGACGATGCCAGGTTGTAGCCAATTTTCGTAGAATGATTGAAGTTAGGGCTAAACAAATAGAATGACCTTGGCGTATCGTATTTCATACTGAACACACAAATGACAAAATACATCCAGCCTCATAGTATATCGATGTTTAGATGTAGCTAAATAGCATGCCGCCTCACTTGGCGCAAAGCGCCACGCCAATAAAGAGTTGTTGTTTTGTATTTCGCCACTTGTGCGTTGACTCAGACTGTTTCTACCTTATATCCAAAATATGCATTCAAATGGTTATTAATAATCTCTGTGGAGCCCCCTACCCCCTCGTAACACTCAGTGGTTTTTTAGTGTTATTTGCGTTCGAGCACCTCCCGAGCCCGCAGTTCCTGAGAGGTTTCTTTTCTAAGGAAGGGGAGGTTCAGTCGCCAACAGTATTTAGTTCGTGTCAGAAATGTTTTTGGTTAGGTCTGAATCCATTGGATATCCGACGAAAATAGTGTTAGTCGACGGTAGATGTGTTGTCTTTCTGAGTCGGTTATGGCGTCGCACAAAAGCTCCCTTTTAGGTGGGGCAGCTCGCTTTCTACGGGTGATGAGGTTCGTGGAGACGGACGGCCAGCCGAACTTACCGTTGTGTCAATACACCTCGTCGTAAATGTCCGTGCGCACGATGGGTCAATGGCATAGTAAGTCAAGGCACCTAGCTGGACATGCGCTGTGTCGACGTTGAACTGTGCGACATTGGTGACCGTCGAAAAGTTGTGCATGCCGGCGTGCATTGACGGCGTAATGATTTTCGCCGCGTGGATCTACGCGGGCAGACATACCTGTTTCGAACTGTTCAGCTGTTCAGCCGTCATGAACGAAAAAGGATTCGGAAGAACTCCGGAGCTGGTGTCAACACACCACTCACGTCGTCATTCTTTCATATACCTTTCTCGGAAAATTTCAACTTCAACCTTTGTTAGGTGCAGTGATAAAACACGAGGGCCGGCGGACTAGGTACCCATCATATCCAATTTTTCAGCTGGCGTGCCTGTATGTACTCATTTCGGAAAAGCATACCCAGCAAGATGAAAGCTGACATATCCACTGGTCGAAAGAAAGCAACAACGTATCCAAAATTCCATGCAAAAACCATATTGTTGGTGCATGAAATGCAATGTCGGAGTGCTGACATCATCAACCTCATCGAACAATCCCAAACCCCCCCTTTCAAAGAGTTTGTGATTTTTCAAGGAAGGGGATTGTGTGGGGTTTGAAAGGGGGTCCAATACACCCATTGCGTTGAAAGGGAATCTACTAGGTCCCGCTACTGTGGCGCCCACCAAATTCATGTGCAAATAGTAGAACCTTCAACACCGAATGTACTTCATGGTTGGGTTAAAAGAAATCTCTCTGTAATTCAGGGGTGGTTTGTGTGCCGAGAGAAAAATTCTGAAATTTTGAACTGGGCATTTTTGGTCGATTGGGATGAAGTGATGACCCTTTTTTTCTAGAGTGCAAATACCCTATAAAAATGTAGCATTTTAAGTTTTGCACATGCATTAATTGTGTAACACATAAAAACCTTGAATAAAAATAGGGTTATTTCCCATAAATAAGAAGATAACAGGAATCAAACCATCATGATCTCGCGAGGGAGTGAGGGTCGCGATCGAGTGACAGTCACATGACCCTCCTTTCCATGTTCGATCAGCAAAGCATGTCTCTCATTAAGCATGGTAAGCAAGGGTTAGATACATTGGTCTTTTTTAATGTGTTGGATATATAGTGTCAAAACTTCCACACGCGAGCATGCAACCTTAAATATTGTGCACACTGTGGGTATCCGAGCTATCATGCCAAAACAAAGGCACCTTTGTGCTAGGCATATCAAAGCACTTATGGTGTTATTGTACCTCCCAATTGAGACATCACTGATAAAATGCTAGATGCCTGCCTACCTTCAAGCTTCATTTTTTCCAAAAAACTCATCAAAAAATGCCTCATCCTATCATGGCACGATATTAAAATATCAAGAGGGCAAAGCCAAGCACCAATCCTTGCAGTTCAACAAAACATACACTCCAAATTGATTTTACTCGTAACTGAAGTAAGATAATATTAACATGGTGTATCAGAAACATGACAAGAAAGGATTAAGAAGAACCATTATAAGGGGTAATAACCTTATACCATGATTTGCTTTTGTTTATTAATATTTAAATTAATTTCATGCCATAAACTGACCAAATTCATATTTGATTCCTTGAAATCCAAGAATTTCCAACAAAAATCTTTACTCGCCATCATAAAGAAATACAATTCATTTATATGAAGTAAAAAACATAAAATATGTCACATACATACAAAGGGATGTGATTTCATACAATACCATGAAAATAACACGATGTTATACGCCTCATATTCCGCTACAAAATACAGAGGGATTAGGCACTCATCTTTGAATAATGTTGGAAAGTGAGGAAAGAGATACCATCAAATTTATTTTTGACAAAGATTTCACACACTTCATCATGTTCAATTCATTGAATATGATGTGAATTTTAACCTCTAACGTGTTTACTATTCGTTTCTCTAATAATGAATATTCTTCCTTGGAACAAGTTGAGCACATTTTTAAGACCCTTTCCATGGTATTTATGATTTGTAGAATTAATTACTAGACGCATCATAGAGACCTTGAACACATAATTCCTCTCCGTTTGAATTTTCATCTTCCATTTGTCATCCAAAAATTAACGATTTTTATTGAATAATGAAAAAATGTAATGGAAATTAAAGTTGAATTAATAATAGTGTAAGGCACGAAAATAAAAACAAGTTAGAATGCGTACGTATTTTTATATATGTCCTTATCTTTTGTTTCATATTTTTCTTGATATCTTTAGATGCTTT
>SZWC01030887.1:0-17500 GCA_023375785.1 Penium margaritaceum | reverse complement strand
GTGAATTTAACACAAAATTCGTAATGAATTCCTTCCAAAACTTGGCATTTTGTTGTTAAGTTTGTGAAAAGGATTCTTATTTTATTTGGTTGACGATTCTCAAAGATCATAAAAAGCATTACTTCAGTTGTTAGGACATATATTGAAGATTGTGAACTATGTAATATAACCAGCAAAGAGAATTTATTTATGGATAACAGTTGCTTTCTAGGTTTTATATCACATGCACTACTTTTGGAGTGTAAGAATCCATAGTGATAAAAAATATAATCTTTAACAACAATTGGCATTGAAGAAAGTTCAAAAGAGTTGTGAACTTAATTGACGTGCATCTTTGATGAGATAATGGCATAAATCTTTCCCTTCAAGAATTTCATAAGTAGATAAGATGTTCTTTAATTGAATGTAGGTATTTATCCCTTTTTGGTGATGTATCAAATTGTCCAAAAGTGAGACGTCATGGCCCTCTTTTCAAATTTGCAACAAGGATTTTTTTCCGTTGTTGTCACGTTGGCTTGCCAACCGTTTCCCATCTCCAATGAATTTAGAGGAATGAAGTATGATTGTAGTGCATCTATTCTCTTTTTTATATTGGGTGTCAACATTCTTGGATTTTCAACACGTTTTGTTTTGGCAATATTAGATAGCATAAGTGGGTATTTGCTTCCACGTCCATTATTTTATTGTGTTTTGTAAGGCTGTCTTTTTGGATAAATCAATTTTGGAAGCGAGCCATCTTCTTTGTATACTATGGTTGTCCACATTCTGGGTCTTGTTGAAAGGTCTTTTTTTCTTCAATAAGGGCACATCAAGGCAGATTCTAGGCATTGCTTTTGTTTTGGAAATGATTATCATGAACCCTTAAAAAATAGTGACACTGTTGTACATTCAAGAGGAAGGCGTATTTTCAAACAATCGGACCCAGTCCACAATCAAATCATTGAGACGGGACCAATTTGCAGACAATAGAATTAGTGTATTGTGAAGGTGAAACACCTCAATTTCAACCACATCAGCGTACAACATTCATGCCTACATCACATTCCAGTTCTCTAAAATTCTTATGTAAAACATTTTATCACCACAAGAATCTTTCAACCATGTTGAGCATGCTCGCCGCACCCTAATCAACTCGAGATAGGTGCTCCCCTTCTCGTTATGACGAGAATACCTTCCCTAGGTCGTTGGTAGCCACATTCCATGAACTGGCTCAAGATCCTAGTCCTTAAAGTCAACACCCTTGGGCCTTAAAAAAGTGGGATACTCTCCTTTCCTTGTGTTGATCACTAACTAGACATGCTAACACTCTAAGACCGATTCAAGCCCCATTTTCTTCAAAACTTTGCAACGGCTGGAGCACACACAAGAGTAATCCAATAGTCTCTTCTGAAAGTAGACCATTTTATTCGGCAGTTGAAATCTCCACTGATCACTCATTTCTCCACTCAAAAAAATGCGATAGTCTCTGCATCGCACCTATCGAGGGAGAGGGTTTGAGTGTACGCTATTTGCGCTGGGTGAAAGCTTCAACATGGCGTACTTGGATTGACAATCGCTAGTTTGTACGTAAAGTTACAGATCTTTATCCGTAAATAACTGAGCGCGGCTTGGCTGGGAATTCAAGATGTACATGCCTGATCTAATTTTGGCATAAAGGGGAGAAAGGAGCCTCAATCTTTGAGTGCTGCATGCAGAGTAGGGCTGTGCATACTTGCTGGCCTAGATTGGATAGAAGCTGCATAGTGGAAGCAAGAATTGTTGGGTTTTTGACCCACACCAGTCAGGGTGGGGCTACACCTGACTAGACTACTACGACGGATTGCATCAGCACATGCAAGCAGGGCTTTGGAGTAGGAACCACTCTGCATCAGGTGGTGCATGCATGAATTAGCATTGTATCAAATACCACATGCACGTCTCAACAGCTGCATTAGCTACTACATGCACGAATCAGCAGCTGCATGTGGAGCCAAGAGTGGGGACCGCCCTGCGTCAGCGATGACATGCACGACTCAACAACTGGGACAACGACAAAGTTTTTACCATTTGGGAAGCTTCCTTGACGAAGAAGCTACGTGCCTTGGATTGGGAATATTCCTTCAAGAGGAAGCTACGACCTTGCAACAGGAACTTTCCTTTTGGCACAAAGCATTTGGTCTACTTACCGGAATCCTTGTATAAATACAGACTAGACTCAGTTAGTCGAGTAAATTCAACAACTTCAGTAGTAAATTCATCAACTCTACCAGTTGCACCATCAATCCTCCTTTGCCTGACAATGCCTCAGATCAAAGCTCTGTAGTAGCTCTCTTACCAAAAGACCCATGTCAGTTTGACAACCTATTGCCAACCTAGGTTGGTGAAGCCCTTGACTACCTGAAGGCCTGACTATGTAGAAGAGGTGGTTAGACTATACCTTGGAGAGCAGCCTTGTTATGATGCCTCTTTGGAAGTTGCTCATATCTAAACCAGGAGCATTGTCTAGGTGTTGAGCATTGAATTAGTGTCTCGTGTCAGCTTTTGTTGTGTAGTGTTGATCGAGTCTAGAAGGACTATATTGGTGAATCCCTCTATCGACCCAGTGGGTTTGGCAGTACTCTGTCAGCCTGGCTGGGAGGATGTAGAAGTTGTGTGCCTTGCTGGAGTTCCCCTCCGTCAACCCAGTGAGCTCAGGAGAATTCTTTTAGCTTAGCTAGGAGGGTCAGACGTCCTCTGACGACCTTGTAAGTTTGGTTGTGACTGCCAACGTGGAGAGGAGGCTGCCCTGACAACTTGGAGGTGATTTCACTTGAACGTATGGTAACCGTGCTCAGCTCCTTGCACAGTTTATGCCACAAGCTCTCATGCCACTACAGATCCCAGTGATGAGATGTGCAACGTATGGCATGATACAACCTTGTGTGGTTAAGCCAATGCACGCTGTAACGGAGGTGCCATCTGTGGCACTTGTACCATGAATGCTTGATACAGGTCAACATGAGATAACAAGGGAGCAAGCTTTCATTCATGAAAGCACAAAGCAACGGTAGAAAATCGAAAAGAAGCAGCTCCTTTGCCAACGAGAGAGGCATTCTTGTGAGCTGTAAGCAGCTGGAAGCTCAATATGAAGGTTAGGTGATGCAGATCGAGTAAGAAAATGAGGCCTTGCTGTTGAATATGGCTTAATCAACGTCAGATCAACCATCTACACATTAGCCAAAGCTTAGTTCTTCTCTAGACATGCCAAAGCATATCTATCTTCAGCAGAAAAAGGAATCTTCATCTGGTTTAGAAGGAAGGATGCATACTCTTGTGGTATCCTTTGAATGATGGAAAATGGCAAAATTGCAATGGTCAAAGCATGCAAGAGTTCCAAAGGGGTTTCAAGTGCCAAAAGCAGCAGCTAACCAAAAGCAATGGTACTTCGCAACTACCCTCGTGATGATTTCATGAGGGTGAACATCACTCCATGCACTGCTTTGCAATTTTTGTAAGGGAGGAAGTCATCAGCAACAACTCAGGTGTAGAGAGCTAGGGCAAACAAACATCTTACAAGAGATCATGGAGGGTGGAGTGGTGATCAAGGAACGAGGCTGCCATCAGCAGCCTGATAATGACATGCAATTGGCACAATAATAGTGCCTACTGAAAAAGTGTTGGCACTAGTGGTCATAGGGTAGGACGCCTTGCCAAACGTCCATAAGCTGATAAAAATAGCGGAGAGTAGCTTCGCATCCTAGATGGAGTTCTCATGCTCCATCCAACTGAAGAGTATTTAGTAGTAGAATGCTGATGGTGAAGTAGAGCTGCTGAGGTAGATGTGTCTTCACTAGGAGGCAGAGGTTCACATGAGCCTCAAAGCACGTGACAATATGACTCTTCATCAGCTTGTATGGACCCAATGCGACAACAACAAGCACGTCCAATGCAATAGGCGGCCAAAGAAAAGCTAGCCTACGACCTTCAAGAGTAGTGATGATGTAGCTTGTACTCGTGAATGGAGCCACGAGTGCATGGGAGCTCAAAGAATGAGGTCAAGAGCTGTAGTTGTATCAACGGAGCATCGGTACAAGAGGAAGGAGCATGGTGGCAGCTCCAGGGCAGCCTACCACCATCGTCGTAGTAGTGACAAGCACACCAAGGCAGAGACGCTCGTTAATTGTTTGACATATACTTCTCACAACCACAAATCACGTTTTATGGGACAGATCGAGTAGTAGTGGAAGAAGAAGAAATGGAAAAAGAAAGAGGGATTCCAAAAACAAAGAAAGGGGTCAGGAGCTTCACACAACAGTTGGTTGCAAGTTGAATTTGGCTATAAGAGGAGCAGCCGTGCCATCGCTAGCAGCACATTGCGCTATTAGCAGCATTCTTTGCTAAAGGAAAAGCAAAGGAGATTCTGCTGTGAGTGGAAGGCAGAGTGAAGGCGTTTTCCAAGCCCTTGAAGCAGCTCAAAATGCAACGGCAAAGAAGTAGACAAAATCCTGCTGGAGCACCAGGTGGATGAAGTAAGCCCACCTAGTGTCAGGTGGTGTGTACAAACGGTGCAGTTGTGCTCCATGACAAAGTCTTGCCATTTTGGTAGGTGGATGTAGTAAGCCCACCTAATTTCAGGTTGTGTCCACAAACGAAGTAGTTGTGCTTCGTGAAAAAATCTTACTGGGGTCTTAGGTGGAGGTAGTAAGCCCACCTCGTGTTGGGTGGCATGTACAAATGGAGCAGTTGTGCTTTGTGATAAAATCGTGCCGGTGCGGTAGGTGGTTGCCGTAAGACCCACTCCTCTCAGGTGGCATGCACGAATGGAGCGGTTACGCTCCATGAAAAAACAAATCCTGCCAAGGTGGTAGGTGGATGTCGTTAGCCCGTGTTGAAGAAGGCGGCATACATGGAGACAAGCGACGCGCGCAATCTACTCACAACTACTCAACAACAGATTTTGCGGCAAGTCAAAACATGTGACAAAGATGTCAAACCTCTGGAGCAGTCAAGGATCTCTTCCTCGAAACCCCAATTAAAGGCAAGAATTCATGGAGGGGCAAGTTTTCTCCTTACTATCGCAAGACACAAATCGTGAAAACCGTGCTCTGTAGCAACTGATCTCATAGTAGGAGATGAAGTAGTAGTGAAGCAACCGGTGCAGCTGTCAGAGTGAAGACAAGGAGTCCGAGGTGCAGTAACGACGTTGGAGCAGCTTGTCGTGATCACGAGCTACGTGGCTAAGCATGTCCAGCATGCAAATTGGAGCTTTAAAGCAAGCCTCGTGTGTGGTTCCTTGTGGAAGGTGGAAGCGACAACCTATAACAGTAGCACATCAGTAGTAATAAAAAAGCAAACGGGAGACTCCTTGTGTCTACTATAGGCTGCTTGGTGGATTAAAAAACTGTCAAAATTTGGTTTTGTTTCAACAGGAGCCAGAATCCAGTTTGGGTCTTCTCCCCTTGAGGGCGAGTTTACTTCTTGCCGCCGTGGAACCTCCTTCGTTAACAGTCGGTACAGCTAAGAAGCAGTGGCAACAGTTGGAGAAGCCACAATTGGCAACAGTAAGCAACTACTTTCATCAAAGTTTAAGCAGATCTCATCGCAAGTGGAGCTCACCATTGTTTTTATCAAGCTTCGGTGTGCAAAATTCAAGCTCGGAGCACCACTTAAAAAAGGGCATATTGGAAGCCAAAAGTGGCTGTTGAGCTATAGTTTGACAATGGAGCTTCAACAGGTCGAGCAGTTGGACGCGAGTTGCACAAATAGCTCTTCTAAAAAAGAAGGGTGGAAGCTTGATGGAACGAGAAAAACGGGGGCTGGCTAAGGGGATCCCCGAGCGAGCGCGGTGAGGGGAGCAACATCCACGGTGGACATCGTACTAGCTCGCGGTGATGGCAAGATAGCCCAAAGGCCTCTCGCAACAGCAGGCACTAGCGCGGGAAGGCCATGCTACGAGAGCAGGCTGTCGCAAAGCCCTTGCCGCGACAGAAGGGTGGATGGCCAGCGAGCATTGAGCGAGGCCTTACACGAGGCCTCCGCTTGAGGAAAACAGGCGGAAAAAAAATGGTTGGGCCGAAGTCCGCCCTTAAAGCGATAGGCAGTGGCGGAAGGCCACCCACAAGATGTTAAGGCCAAGGCCATGGTTGGTGTAGCGAGCAAACAGCTCGGGTGCATAATGTCGATGGGCTGCAAGAAAAAAGAAGGGGAAGGGGCGCATTTCTGGTCGTTAAAAGGTAGGGTATCCGTGAAAGGTAGCCCGAATACTTGCCACAAAAGGAGGCATGACAAGTTTTTTTGAAGACAAAATCAAGAAGCAATGACAGAAATCCACGGCGACAACCACCACAGCATTTGCAATGGCGGTAACAACACCATGAATTAAAAGCCACCAGAGGTGTCTCGTAGAGTCGAGAGCTGAGTAAGAATGGACGTGGGGCACGCTAAGTGCCTAAGCTCCTGCGAAGTCAGGTTGCAGCAGCTGGGCATGGCTGGAGCAAGCAATGGAAGCAGTAGAGTGGAGTCATCAAAGTAGGTGGTTGGAGTAACAAGGGGAGCAAAAGGTTACAGCATCAGAAAAGAATGATTGGCGGCAGTCTTTTGTACTTGATAGCCTGGGGTGACTATAGTTGGTTGGCGGTCCAAGTAGGTGGTTCCAAGAAGCGGTCCCGCCTCGCAAGCGCCACGTCAGTGGAAGTACTTAGAGCCTTCAACTACACAGCCAAGCATGTGCATGGCAAGCATAGTGGCTTGCACTGTGGAAGGTTGCTTTTGCATGAAGGAACCTCACCTAGGAGAAAGGTGATGAACCTGGCCTCACCAAATGGCCCCAAAAAGACCCCAAAATGCTAAAAATGAGTATTTCAAAGGCACTTATTGACCAATTATAGCCTCCGTTAATTCAAAAACTTCCCAAGGGTTGAAGCACACCAAAGAGCAACCCGGAAATTTCTTTTTATAGTGGACCTTTTTTCAAGCAGTGTAACCTCCATCGATCAAAAATTTCTCCACTAAAAAAATGCGACAGTCTCAGCACACTTATCGAGGGGGAATGCTAGAGTGAGCAATAACTACACTGAGTGACAGCTTTGACATGGATCAACAATAAGATGTTTCTACACGAAGTTACAGATTTTAATTCGTTAATACCTGAGCGCGACTTGGCGGGGATTTTGTTTATGTAAAGGCCTAATTTAATTCTGACATCAAGGTCCACAGGGATAAAGGAGCCTGTATCTTTGAGTGCTACATGCCAAGCAAGGTTGTGCATGCATGTTGGCCTAGCTGCGTAATGCAAGAAAGAAATATTGGGTACTTGACCAAGATGAGTGAGGTTGGGGCTACACATGACTGGACTGCCGGGCCCAATTTCATCAGCACATGTAAGCATGGCTCTAGAGCAGGAACTACTGTACATCAGTTGGTGAATGCAAAACTCAGCATTGCATCAACTACCACATGCACGAATCAGCAGTTGCATCATCTACTACATACACAACTCAGCAGCTACATGTGGAGCCATGAGTGGAGACAGCCCTACGTCAACAACAACATGCATGATTCAACATCTGGGACCATAGCCAGGTTGCCAACATTTGGGAAGCTTCCTTGAGGAGGAAGTTACGTGCCTTGGACCTGGAAGATTCTATGAGGAGGAAGTTACAATCTTGCAACATGACATTTCCTCTGGGCACAAAGCAACTAGTCATCTAACCAGAATCACAATATAAAAGCAAACTGCACTCAGTCAGTCCAGTAACTCCAACAACTTTAGTAGTAAATACATCAGCTCTACATGTTGCACTTGTAGTCCTCCTTAGCGAGACAACGTCTCAGACCAAGACTCTAGAGTCGCTCGCTCACCTGAAAACCCATGGCAACCTAGCAGCCTTCTACCAACCAGAGTTGGTGGACGCCCCTGACTACCTGGATGCCTGAATACCTATAAGAGGTGGCCATAATACGCACAAGACTAGAAATCAGCCTTGCTACGACGTCTCTTTGCACGTTGCTCATCAGTGAGCTAGGAGCTTTGTCTAAGCGTAAAGCCCAAAGTCAGTGTCAGCTCTACCTTTGTAGTGTTGATCGAGTCTAGGACTTTGTTGGAGTATCCCTCTATTGAATTACTGTGTTTGGTAGTTCTCTTGTAGCCTAGTTAGGAGGATCTACAAACTATGTGCCTTGTTGGAGTTCCCCTCTGTCAACCTTGTGAGCCTAGCAGCTGTCTACTAGCTTAACTAGGAGAGTCAAAAGTCATCTCACGGCTTAGTAAGTCTAGCAGTGGCTCTTGCATGGAGAGGATGCTTTCCTTTGAGGCCATTTCACCTGCAAGTATGGTAACCGTGTTGAGACCCTTGGAATTTGCTAAATCCATGACAACACTCATCTTAAAAAAGGGCGACCCCTTAGACATAGCGAACTATTGACCAATCTCTATTTTCAACAAAGACTTCTAAACTCTTGCTAAGAGTCTTGAAAATCGATTAAGGTTCTCCCCAACATTATCCACCATGACCAAGCAAGTTTCTTATAAGGTAGAACCATCAAAACCATAATATCAATGATACTCCACTTCCAACACTGGGCTTCTACAACTGCCACCCCCACTAGACTCCTTATCGTTGACTTTGCAAAATCCAATGACTCACTCAATCAAACCTCCATTTTCCTTGCATTTTTTCACATGGGGATCCCATCTCTCTTTGTAACATGGATAGAGGCACTCCATCAAATCTCATCATTCTACATCCTTATTATTGATTTTCTCACGGAAGAAGTCCACATGAAATCACAGGTCTGACAAGGTTGTTTGCTCGCCCCCTTTATTATAAGCTGTGGCATGGAATACATTTCCAAAACCATTCAACATGAACTCCCAGGAGTACGAACCTCAAAACAATTCATGAAAACTTTTGCATGATACGCTAATGATGCTACCATCTTTGTAAACCATGCAAAAGAATCATCTTTAGCTATCACCCTTCTACACAATTGTGCGAGGGTCATAGGCCTCCTTGTCAATGTGATAAAATCCAAGTATGGACCCCTTTTCCCTAGAGATGAGGACACCCCTCCCCCAGTCCCCGCCCTTGGTCTCTCCGACACTGATAAATTCTTAAGATTAAATATTTCTCCTTCGTTTGACCCCCTCTACACGTGGACCCCCCTTTTGGACTCCTTACAAGGAATCCATAAATGAAATGACGTTTATCATATTGTCAAAGCCAAACTCATTGTAGCCAATTTTTAAGTCCAACAAAAATATCTTAACCATGCTGATGTTACTCCAATGCCCCGAAGAATTATAAATTACTTCCACATATTCTCACCTCTTTCCTCTTATCCCCCCACTCCCATAAATGCGATGCAGCCACTTCCCTCAAACGCATTCGCCTTCCAATCGCTACTACAAAACCCACACATGCAGGCCTTTGTCTGATCCACTCTTTACATTAAATCAATGCACTCTTTACCATGTGGGTATACATGCTTCACACTCCACCAATGTTTTTATGAAACTTCCTCACCTTTGTCTCAAGAGACGCCTTGTATGAAGGACATTTTTTCAATCTTTCACACTTGCCACCGGAACTCCAAAAAACATCTCAAACGGATGGATCAATTTCTAAAAATGTTTCTTCTCTACAAAATGCACAATACTATGCCAACTGATGTGCCACGACGATGTCATGGCAGAACCCCTTACCTTAAAGAGATGGATACATCCCTCATCACATAAACCCTTAGGTGTCCTCTCGGTGAAAACCTTTCTCATCCAACAACACCTCAGACTCCAATATAGATGTAAAACTACCACTAACCCTATTTTTAGTAAGAGGAATAATGTGGAACGTGCCTCCTTGGGTCACTAGCCAGCCCAAACTCACTTCCTTAACAAAATATTTTGATACCTCCCTTATTGAATAGAAACTTGTCTGATTCACCTCACCCTCATCCAACAACCTAAGCCACATTTCTACTATCTTTAGTATTAAAGGGACACGTCCATACCCCCCAAGGGAACTCTTCTCCGAAATATAAAATCACCAAACCTTCTTCCTCTGCCGGGTTTTCACAATGAATAATGTTACCCACTACCTTTCACCCCACACATTGATGTTGAGTTTTCACCTACCCATCTCTGTAACAATACGCACAATTGCCATGGACAACACTTATATCACCCATGTAGTCTCCCCTCTCCTTCTAGTCCACCGCCTTTCTTCCATTTGCCAACCTCCCCCATCCACCCGCAACCTCCTGAACACCTTTCATAGCTCCAATAACCTTGTTCAACCGATATCAAAGTGGTCCAAAACCTTCTCTCACCCGCCAAAATGGCAATATATCGTCTCTATATTCCATAACAAAATCCTACATTTGAAGGCTAGAGACATTGTAATACGAATCTTCTTACTCTATATTCAAGTATGAGGTGCTACCACTACCTTTGTAATTTCGCAAATTGTCTATGTTGCAATCAAGAACAAACAATCCTTTACTAATTTGTTGATTTCCCCCTATATTTCAAGAGGTAATCTTCTTTTTAAATGGATCACTCAACATTCCTTCTTTTGTCTACTACCCACTAGCCAAGTGATCCTTTCTGTACTACCTCATTCCAAGCACACACTTACTTTGTGGGCTCATTTTTGTAGGGCCCTATCTGTTGCAAATATGGCTCTACAGCCGTGAGGCCATCTCACAGTCAAATATTCCCCTTAGGAAATACCTCCACTCTCTTTCGGACATCATCCTACCCAAGCTTTGGTTTTCCAGTGCCTTAAGCCTCCCCAACACCAACAAAAGATCCGCTCCTTGCTAACGGCTTTTAGATTTCTAACCTATCACCTCGGATCTTCCTCCTTCTTTCTCTCATAGAATGTTTTCAATAGGATGCTCAATCTAACATCATGAGGTAGGGTCTACCTTGATTGGATCCTTCTGTTGTATCCCCCTTCAATTTGTAAAACGTGTTACGACACTTTCAATAGGGATGGGTTAAGTGGGTGTGACTCCCACATAAACCTTGACACTCTTTCTCTTGGTGCCTCCCTTGTGTGGTTTTTACCACATGTGGAACATGAAATTGTCTTTAAAGTTCCCACAGAAAGGTTCAGGTGTAGGTTTCCACCTCTAGGCATACGCCAAAAAAGGTTTTACAAAATGCGTACATGGATTATGAAGTTGAAGTAAATTTTGAAAGGTTAAAGAATGCTGTTGTTTGATGGTACACATGAAATAGAGAAAAAAGGAAAGACATTAGGAGAATTTTTATGGGAAAAGAGACACTGGTATAAAAAAACTTTGATAGAAACAAATACTTTAGGGATAATGTTCTACGAGTCTTGTTTGTTGTTTAACAGTTTTCTGTAATATTACAATAGATCCCCATGTTGTAGAGAGGCCTATAGTCGGGGCCCCATAACAACAGAAGCTTGAAGGTTCAATAGGAATGTACTGATGATGCAATCACCATGTGATAGACATCATCATTTACTTACCTTTCATGGAGATACTTGCCATGAATATAGGCACAATGCTTATGTGATAACAAGATGGTTGGGTGTTATGCTTGAAACGTTTATTGATTCAACTCTCAATCATCAAACTATGCAACTGTCGGCACCTTTGATGGTTTTCACCATCCACTTGATATAGCACCAATATGTAGATCGTTTTGGCGGAAATAATGTCTTCAATGCAAAGTTGTTCTGAAGGCAAGAATTGCAAAGACAACCATATACAGTAAATAAAATTTGAAAATTCATATATTTTGACCATGTTCCCATGGCCTAATATCACCTATCAATTCATTTGTCTCAAAACATGGCATGGATGAAATGGAGCCAGTATCAATCTTGGGTAAATGTATAAGGCCATAGGAAAATGTATTAGGCATCAACCTCCAAGTGTTACTTAATCCCTTTGTCAAAGTAATTACCCAGCAATGTGGCCACCGATTGCAAATACGTTCAATTAGGCCATAGGTTGATGTATTAGGCGATGGGTAACATATTTATCCTAGATTTCTGGTCAGAAAACGTATTTTCAATCGATAGCCCCGACCTTCGAGTGCTAGTTAATCCCTTTGTCAAAGATGATGGACAAAGCTCCAATTAATTCTCAAACCAATGGGGAAGATATTTCTTAACATAAGAATGTTTTGGCAGCTTTCATAGGTTTATAGTATACTACAAAGAACGTTTGTTGGTAAACCTAAGCCAAATTAATGATTGGTTAACACAAATGATTGAGTAGTGAAACGTACAACTTAGGGTGTTTGTTTCATTTTTCGTAACCATAGAAACGAATGAAAGGAAGGAAAACGATCATATAAATTTTATTCCATGAATATTTTGATGGTTTCAAATATTTTCCTTGTTGAAAGGAAGTTGCCTTAGTTGAAAGTATAATTGAATGAAATAAATTTCGAATTAGAAGTACAAGGTTATGAAATCCGTGCGAAAAGTTCACGCATTTACACTAAAATTGATATAGCATGCATCTAGGAATAAAAACAATGAATAATAATAAATTCATATAATATAATAAAGCACTACGTCACTAAACTACTATCATTACCAAGCGAAATTTATTTTCAAAATGAAGGTTTTTATAGCTCGTTCTCATTGTAATAGAAAGCAAAAGGAAACCGATATTGGATAATTGAAATTATTTTTATTTATTTTCAAAATTGATATTAAATTATGACAAATGAATGTAAGAAAATGATGAAAATTATAGGTATTATGAAAATAAACTGGATGTTGTGTGGTTCCTTGTCATCCATAGCGAGGTAGCAATGAACACAATGAGTTTCATTGTAGACCAAGAGCTCCTGGGTTACGAGGAGGACTTTGTAGAAACATGTTACATTGCATAGGACCATTAATTTTATATGTATATTTGGTTCTGAAAATTCTTATGATACTCTTATATTTTATTTATATTTAAAAATTTGGTAAAGTTATATCTAAACTGAAAATATCAATTGTTTGATAGAATTATATGAGTTATATCTTTAATATTTTAAATTTAATTTGTTCTTCACAATCAATGCAAAGAATGCCCCCAATTTTTGTGTTCATAGAAGGTAAATGTATATTTATTAGACCTAGATTGGGCTTTGGATTGTTAGTAAAATGTTTCCATACTATAGTATAGACGGAGGTTTATCCAAGAAAAATTCTTATGTCAAGGAGGATCTTATCTGCTGTTTGAAGGATAAATTAGATATTTGGGCATCATCATTGACAAAGGGATTGAGTAGCGCTTGGAGATGGGGGCTGCTCAAAGGACATAAGTTTTTTGAACTGACAACATGGATAAACAAGTTGGGAGTCGAATTACCTAAGACAAAAAAATATGAATCTCGGAGCTCACGAAACATTTGACTTTCGATTATGTTTTCACTTGTTGGAGAGATCTGTATGAAAGATTATGTCATTGCAAATCCTAGCCTTTTTTTTTAGCTCGCTACGATATTTTGGGTATTTCGCCCTTTAGTTAGCTGTGATGCGGTGGTCAGTCTTTTGCCAACGCGGATTTGCCTTTGTTAATCTGTATAGAGCAAAGGTTTCGATGAAAATAGCTTCACATCGACTGTCTTTTTAAAATCCAGGTCCCGGTTCGTGGAGAGAGTGTCGTCCAGGTGGAGCCATTTTCATGCAATTTTGAGGTGGCGAGAATGATACAAGTAGGTCGCCCAATCTTGAGTTCTGCGACGCATCTGCCGAGTGGGATGAGCCCTTTCAAGCTTGGGTTGTGTTTCTTTCAAACCCAAATTGCTGGTGTTTCTACATTAGTCTATCTTCCAAGGATTGAAACAATGCGTCCGTCCAATCTTAAGAAATACAAAAGGAGACCATCACAGTGAATAGGTCCTTTCCACCCTTCACTGCGCTGCGTTGTCGAAATCTTGGGTTGCGTTCTTATGTTAAAAATTGACATACGAACATAATTTAAGATATGACTTCGTAATCCAAAAATGAGCACGCTCGCCGCAATCCATCTACGAAGGCGGTGGCTGAACGAGGAGGTCGTTGGGCGACGGCCGTGGATGGGAACTCCCCATGGAGGCTCAAAGAGGAGGAGCATTTGGATCATTACTGGGCTCAGCGAAGTACAACATGAAATGTGAATGGCCCATTTTAAATCACTATGCTACCTGACTGCTGCTCGATCGGTGTTCAATCTCTTGTTCAATGGCGCACTTCCATCGATGGTCCGATCTCTATCCGATAGAAAATAATTTTGAGCTCAAACACCTGGGCGACCGGACAATGGGTCGAAAGTCTCAGTTCTCAAAGTCCACGTACAATCCAGACCGTTGCCTCCTAGAGTCGACTGATACAAGTGAGGATCGAAACTCATTATTTCCGTATAAGTACATATTCGATGAATGACGACCGTCGAGATCCCTTCTTGGTTGAAAGTGAACTTGGACTCAATGTACCAATAGTATGATTTTGTGAAGCTCAATCGCGCGCTAACCGCTCAAAAAGTCGTCCGCCAAGAGCCCATGCATGCTGTCCGAATCCTCCTCCTTCTGGAGCCTTGTTGGGGAGTTTCCAGCCACGGCCGACATTGCGCCTCCCACTCGCCCATTTCATGAGGATACCCACTAGGCGCGCATGAAGCACGAGTAGGATTACGGCAAGAAACAATTCAGAGCGGCATAGTCTAAGCTGAGTCGCCTTGTTTCCGGCTATTCGTACCGTCCATGCCGTATTCGGAATGTCCTTGCGTGCCGACCAAACTCAGAAGGAAAACACAATCTTAAAAAGGGAGACAAATCATAAGTGCTCCAAACTCATAAAATAAAATATAGTTTCCATAAAAGCATTAGAACAATGTTCATCTCAATCCCCCATAAGTCAATGGCGAGGATAAGTGAAACAAGTATTGGAATGCCTCAAAACTGAATGAAAACATCAATGTAAAGCAGAAAACACAATTTTCTAAGCAAAGTTATTGTAAAAATGGTTTCATTTATTGTAGAAAGGAAACTTAATGCTTTGCAAAAAATAATCTGAAAAGGAACACCAATGTTTTGCTATAATAATAATAATAATAATAATAATAGTAATCATATAAAAATAATAAATTAGTAGCTATAAGGGGGAAATTATCTTATAACAACAATTACCCTTGTTTTCATGTCCTATCTTAAAAGGTTTGGACAAAATCTTGGATTTCTAGGCATAACTTCTTTGTGGACTCACATTTGTGGGTGCATAATGACCATTCATCGCGTATTCACATGAGCCACACCTTTAGTTTAGTTAAAAAATGTAATATCCTCATTGAAATAATAACTTAATATTTCAGATTATTTCAATTGGTTTTACATTGATTGAAAATATAAACGTTTCACAATCCTCATGTGATGAGTGGCATATCTTACATAGGCATATCTCAAGCGCAGGGGCGATTATGTCATGATGTTGTTTATTTCTCTCCTACACAATCCAGTTGTTCAAACTCGATCATGAGGGAGATGATGAATCAAGGCACAAGTCGGAAATTTTTTGATTTCACATTGGGCTAACATTTGAACAAGAATGTACAAATATTACAAGAAATTTACATGATTTATGAGGAATATGTCATACTTCATGAAGTTCCACAAAATCCACTAAAGAGCCTAATGCATTATCAAGAAAAAGAAGCAATCCTCTCATTCCCTTTTAACGTACTGAGGATTCCTTAGAGTTGAATAAAAACCATAATATGTCAAATTAAGGTTCCATTTGAACGAATAAACCTCTATGTTTATAAAGATTGAATGTGATTATATGTCAGTCTTAATGCCTCTCCGTGCAGAACAATTGGTAAGAAGCGAGCATGAAGTAATCATGTGCACACAAGACTGATATTTAATGTTTGAAAGTGTAAAAGAATTATAAAATTCATCATGTAATGGTCTTATGAATTTTATAGAAAACGTTGTATTTATCTATAGTGTGTGTTTTCCCCATTGCATTTCTTTTAATTTCATTATCGTTTTTACAATCAAATTATACAATTGAAATTTCATTTGTTCATTACTGAATTGAGTTGTGAAGGGATTTCATGCATTAGAATTGGGGTATGACAGGATGCTAGACGGATATTTCATCTTATTTTTATGTGGGAAACGTATTTATGTTTCATACTAGCTGGTGGATGTACCATTTGAATGCTTTCCTTAATAGAAAAATTTATTATTATAATTTGTCTAGGTGTACTTATGAGAGATGAAGTCTAGTGGTACTTGATTCCATCTCATATGTGACCTAATTTTATATCTCAAAATCATTGAAATGTCTGAAATTATAGATAAAATTACAGACTTCAATGGTGATATTCATTCTTAGGCTATGATGGCTGGGTTCTTCTTTGAACTCCCAAACAATTGTTCATCCCTTTAGAAAAAACTTGTATTAATTCTTTATTGATGGTTTTATTAAAGTTTTTCATTTATATTACATTGTCAACATACATGTTATGTATATACAAAATATTTAGATTAAAGAACCATTTCCATTCAGAACATGTGGTTCCCTTAGAAGGCACTACTTAGCTGACCTTGGTGGTAAGAGAATCACGTTAGGACATATTTTTGTTATGAAATGAAATATACTCGGATTATATGTTACCGGTATTCACATATTTGATTTGGAAAACATGACCTTAATCTACTCTCAGAATAAAAATACTTTTTTCAAGTTCATCATGTTCATTTACACCATGGATTTTAGTTTTTGTTTTGCAATGGTGCTTTTGTTTTTGGAAGGGTATGATAATTTGTGTACTTTCCCTTTACATCTCTTTTTGTAAATTAGTTCCATGCATATTTTGAAGGTAGTTGTTTGGACCTGGCTCTCTTACCACATGAGAAATAAGTGAAGATTAGAAAGGCCTCAACTTACTCCAAGTTGTGGCCTCTTGTTTAGGAGATAGTTAATGTGGAAAATAGCTTGAATATGATAAAAATATCTTTTTCTAGAAAATATTCTTCTATGGATCTATAAGTTTAGATTTTTGTTTGTTCATAATATTTGATTCCTCACTACTTTTTTCTTTTAAAGTGTGGATATTGAACGTTTTTAGTGTGTGGAGATGTTAAAAAATCATTCGAATAGCATTTGCTTCGGGTTATGAGTGAATTAGATGGTATTTGTAACGTATTTGAAATTTTCACTTCAAGGACCTAGCTTGAAAAGGGAACATTAAAAATTTGTGAAATGTCTTTATTGATAATTATAGATTAATAAAGATTTTTTAATGAAATTGTTTAGAATTTATGGTTGAGAAATGTGCAAAACATAAATTTTACTTGGGATTTTTTTCTCCACTTCAATAAACGTTTTACATCAATATGAAGATAGTTGTTTACAATAATGACACAAACATACGGAAAACAAAGCTTTAATATAAAATAAATAAATGCATAAAACCATGCACACATACGAATAACCTAGAAACACGTACACACACACACACACACACACAAACACACACACACACACACACACACACACACACACACAAACACACA